>CM061533.1:113668921-113713921 GCA_030545055.2 Neoaliturus tenellus
TTTCGTTTTGAGGTGCCCAGAGACCAAAAATAATAGTCATTAAAATTGTTTTTATATATATATATATATATATGTATATATATATATGTATATATATATGTGTCCCTAGACACGATAACTCGTAAAAATGGTCCGATCGACACCAAATTTGGTAGAGATGTGTAATCCTACGTTTATTCGGATGAGTTCGAAAACCAGATATATCGACCCATCGGAAGGAGTAGTTTTGGGGGGTTTTGTACCCCAAAAATGGGTCTTTCGCATTTTTCATATGTAAATTTTAAAAATTTTTAATTTTTATTTTAACCATTGGGATTAAGCTCAAAAAAACACAAAATTTAGTATTTTGAAGCTTTGCTCTATCTCCATTGGTTACCGAGATATTACAAAGTCTAAAGACAGTACATTGTCTTTTGGGGCTCCAATGTTAATCTTATGGAGAATAAGGATGTGTTAATATTTCACTTATTAACCAATATTTTTGGATGAAACTTGGTATTTAGCTTCATTTGGTTGAGATTCATCCATTTAAGGTAAAAAATCTTGGTTTTTGTACTTATCATGGCAGCAAACCTGCATACTCTTTTCCCATGTTAATCATATGGAGAATAGGCAAACTCTTTTATTTATGGACAGATACTGATGAAACTTACTATACGGCTTTATATGGTCGAAATAAATTTTTTCTATGCTAAAAACCTACTTTTAGTGTCCTCCATGGCTAGCATACCTGCATACTCTTTCCCTATATTTATCTTAAGGAGAATAGACATTATTTATTTCCCTATTTATGAGCACGTGATGAAATTGTGTTTACAAGTTTAGCTGGTCAAAATTAATATTACTAATTTGGAAATTCGCTGAGTACGCAGGTCTGCTGCGACGGGGTTTTTTTTTTTTTTTTTTTTTTTTTTTTTTAATTACCGCTGTTGCGGAAGCGCTGTTATTCTCAGGCGATCATTTCCGTAAATCATTATTTATTGTACTGTGCTTTATGTGAATGTAAATGCGTGTGTATTTGTTTATTTATTTATTGTTCTGTATTGCTATTGGTGGCCACCTTGCATTTAAATTATGAAGTCATGAAATCATAATTATTTCTCAACATAAGTTAAATTTAAATTCAAAAAAAGGAAACAAACATTTTGTTTTAAGCTGAACCAAATCATAAATTATAGTGTTTGCAAACTATTAAAAATATTATTACAAATATCAGATGGTAAAATCAACTAAGGTATTTATTGTGAACTAGTATACGTGTGCTCGAAATCGAGCAATTTATTTTAATACAGTATAAATGTTACTTTTAGCTGTAAATAAATGGCATCCGACCAATCCAATATTGTAAATATCTTTAAACACCAAAACTACACATATTTACAGCTGATTATTAACAGATGTTTAAAATGCTTTATTCAATCCCAATGTTATTTAAATGGGAAATTTTTAGATTTCAATTGTAGATAGGGCCTTTATTTTAAGTCCGATTCTCATAATTTTTTTGGCGGAAACAACTACAGACCAAGCCCTATCCAACGACACCAAAAACTAAAAAATCGGTTGAAAATTGTAGGAGGAGTTCTCAAGACAAAAAAACCCTTAGCGTATTATATAAGTATAGATGTCTGTGAAACCATGTTTAATAAATCTTTACAGATAAAATAAATGGATTCTGTTGGCCAGCTCTTGAGTGTTTCTTGGGTCCTTTCCGCTTTTGCTTTGAGCCGGAATCTGCCTTTGACTCGCTTCCGAGGGCTTTGCCCTGTCGAAGGTGTTGAGTCCGGTCTCACTTTCATAATAAATAAAGAGTAATTAAAAAGGTTTTTCTACTGATGAAATTCAATAAAACTCTAAAGAATTGCTTATTGCCGTTCCTAAGGTTGGGTAGTTTTGATAGTCATGTTAATATTATTTCATGTTCATGTTTTTTTTTTTTTTTTTTTTTTTTCTCAGTAGCTCAAAAAAAAAATGTATACAACCTAAGAGTATATCAAGTATTTATCTTACACAGGAATCAAGATAAAGTCAAATATTATAAAATTAATTTGAAATAATTGACCTACTATATTAAAATAATTCCCTTTAAATTTGAATTATAATTAAATTAGGCCAATGTACTTGTATTAAAATTTTAATAAATTAACTTATTCTATGCTACTTTTCCACAAAATTTAACCAATTTTTGCAATTTCAAGATCGACAATTCCACTATGTTTTACTCAAAGCTAATATCTAAAAATAGAAAGAGACTTTCTGAACCATAAACGCATTTGGAGAAATCAACTACAGGGTATGGGGGTGGTGCACTTATCGAGCCGTAGAAGAGTTTTATTGTAAACCGTCGAACGGTTATTAAGATTCTTTGTCAAAGATTCATTTTAAAATTAATATGTTTTAGTGATTTTCCTTAAATCTGCCATCAACTTTAATTTTACATGAAACCCAACTTATTAATGCCGCAAGTTTCTACTGTGAGTGTCATTTAGCAGATTGCAAAACTTGTTCTAATAACGTTAATTGAAAATACCATTGCTGAATGCATAGTTACATTGTGGCATATAACAAATGATCCTTAATTTCCTCTCTTTGGCTGCTTCAAACACTTTTGTACCTTAAACTTTTGTAATTATATACAAGGGTTAGAATACTAGTAATACGCTCGGATGTCCGTCCCGTGCGAGAATTTTTACTCACTTTTTGAGTTATTAGGTGACGCTTTTTATGATTTAAGTGATTTTTGTTTTGCTATCTATTATAGTAATATTTAATTCTAGTTCTCTATTCAAACTTCATTCGTAATATTGACTTAAAACACTTATTATTGTATTTAGATCCACATATATGTTGTTATGAAAATTAGTGACTGGCAATACTATTGATAAATTTGAAGCCTTGTATAAAATTATAGTAGTAATAGGAAAGGAGCGATGAGTTTTATGCATTTGGCTTTTATGCGTAATATTAAACATCATAATGTTATTAGGTTAAACCAGAAAAGAAGGAATTTAATTAAGTATAATTTTAAAATTAGAATGGTGAAATACAGTTGGTGAATTATGACCTAAGACTAACAAAATATCTAACTTACCATCAGCACAAAAAATTCTCACAAAAATTTTCATTCGTTATTTTTTATAATAAAATATAAATTAGTCACCAAAGTCAACTGAAAATAGAAGTTGAATATATAACACAACAAAAATTATTTAGCTAGGCATATAGGAAGTGAATTTTAATGATTTGAGATGGGTGAGATGTCCGTATTCCTTGGATTATGTTACTCTTTTTAATACACAAATGAGTAAAAGTGAGTGTGATTTAGTAAAAAAAATATACTTTCGAACGTAAAATTGCACCATATTGTATATAATAGACTTATCTGTATGCAGGCCTAATGGCAAATAAAATTAATGTTTGGAACAATAAGAGGAGCAAAATACCAAACAGAATAATATAAAGTTATAACAAGAAATATAACCATTAAAGTTAGTTACGACTGTAATCACTTTAGCCCAACCCTAAAATATCCATCCACTGAAAATATTGCTAAATCAAATGTATTCATTCAAGTATGCATATGTACAGCAAGTACAAAAACATAACCGGAGTTTGCCCAAAAGTAATTTGGAAACATGTAAATAAATACATTTATTTACAAATTACAAAACAAAAGCAATACAATCCATGATTGCAAATTAATGAAAATCAAGTAATGTAGAATTTTTGCGCTTACTTCACATTTAATGCATATTTTGTTACCTGAGACATAGGCTACAATGGCACAACACATTCTAATTAGTTAGTTGTTCAATTTAAATCTTTTTCCCAAATTTTAGTTGTATCCCATAAATTTGTTAATCGCATAATTCCGTACGACAGCAATTCATTCCACAACATGCCTATCTTTTGGCATAATTTATAACTTCGACAAGTATACATCGGTGTTTTTCTATTTAATTTAACAAATAGGTCTGTCTAAATATCAATTAAATTTTATTTAAAAATGTAACATAACTGCAAGCAGATATAAACAAATCTGGAAAGGTTATATTGTCTTCAGCAGACAGTGACAACTCAGTTGAGATGGGGGAAAATAACTCATCCAAGCAACTACATTAGTCAAATCAGCTTTTGATTTGTACAAAAAAAAAAAAAAATGAAGTAAACAACTAAAATTCGATCACAACTTCCGGAAAATAAGCTTTTTTAATACTTAAAAATAATTGCTCGATTATAGTTTATTACCTAGTTTAAAATACTTAAAATCTAACCAGAGAATTTCATTGAAATCAAATTACTAATAAAAAAGTTTTTTGGGGGTCAAAAATTCGCCTAAGTGAAATTCAAACTCAATCCTAAAGACTTTTTACTCTATGTTTACACATAGAGTAAAAATTCAATTATAAACTGTTGGTAATCTGATGTTTATATTAATAACTAAAACACTCCAATTAAGATTGGTAACATACATGGGTGCTGAAAACCCTTGAAACGGCTTAGTATGTCTGTTATTATTTTTGCTACGTTATTAAAATTAACAAATTCAAGAAATGGTTAGCAAACCATTGTTTTATTTATAAATGATGTTTTTCCTCTTATGAGGGTCACCCCACCAGGAGTTAGAAGAAAATCTTAAATTTAAGCATAGGTTGTTATGCACGTTATATTATAAGAAAAGCTTTTCAATTGTAGAATAAAACGCCTCAAGCCTGTCCTGAAATTGGGCGTTCAAGCCGGAAAAGGGATGCATACAAACTTAATTCAAAATGCTGCAACTTTTAAGTACAATAACTTCTGACATATTTCCTCTTTTGAGGTCCTGTTTGTAGCATATTGCTTCGAAATAAAAGACCTTTCAACTTATATTATTTATGACAGTTGAATAGTGTTTTCTCTAGGACTTCCATCAAGAGAAATAAAATAAATAAGTCTTCAAGCTAAATTCATAATTTACATAATCTTAATAAAATTTCATCCGAAGCATTATACTTCTAACCCAACCTCAAAGAGTTGACCATGTAAGAAGTTATTGCAAATTAAAGTTGCACCATGCAAATATTAATGTCTTGCCATGTACTGTAGGCCATTTAAGGCTAAGTTTAAGGCGTGTTATTCTAAAACTGAGACCTTTAAGTTCATATACGTTTAAGCATTTCTTCTTACTTACAGTGGCCCAGTATCCATTATAAACTCCATAGAATGTTGTAACAACATGAAGAGTAGTTTTTCGACTTTTAATTAAATCCTGTAGCTAAAATAATAAAAGAAATATTAGGCCGTTCTTAAACTTTTCAGCATCTCTATATAGTATTGGATTAGTATTTACATAGCGGAGGACTGCCTTTTAATGAAACCCGAATTATGATGCACCGAGAAAAAATGTTTTTTCTCTCACATTTCTTTTATTTAAGGTCTAAATAACACATAAACAAAGTTTTTTTTTTTATTTTTCCTCACAGGTTAAGAAATGTTGTTTGAGAACAACAACGGGCACATGTGTTTACATCGGGCAAAACCCAAGAAAAATCCCTTGATGTTTAAAAACAACAGTGGTTTTTTTGTAGATTTAATGTACCATATTTACAATTTTGGTCAAGTATAAAATAACTAGAAGGTTGCTTTTGACCTGAAGTTGAAATAATGCACAACTTCGCCAAAATCGTATAGACATTTATTTTTCACGATAGAAAAACATCACAACTTGGTAAACATCGAATAAAAAAAGTACTTATCCCAATGTCTCCCACCTCCGACACGTTGTCATCATGAATTAATGAAAACCTCTTTCTAAATTTTTTTCGTCCAAATATTCTGGCTGTATTGTGAAGTTTGGATCATGACCTATACGAAATGGCCAAAAGACTTATAAATAACACAAAATATTAGTTGTAAATGAATTTAGAATTAGTATGGGGTTATATGGGGAATCTAAATTAAACTAGTGAAATTTAATGTCACATCCGCCTATTGTAGGTTTCAAACAACACGGCAATTTTCTCAAATAATTATGGTAACTACTCACTTGAATTACTAAAACTTATTATTCACATAAGCTAGAATAACTGAGGATTGATGAGGTGTTTTTCCCACATTACAAACTAATTAGAAACATAATAAAAGATCACTTTAAAGTACACAACTTACCTCTAACCTCCAAACCTTGAAGTGGCTCTGAAGAAAATGTTCTGTTGCTTTGACAACTGGTCTAAACTTCTATCTAGTGGATATTTTCTGAACTAAATCAGTGTTGTTTTAAACCAAAAGTGGGCTTTTGTGGTTCAAACAAATAATTTTTGAGAAAAATAGACAGAAACGCGGCGTTGTATAAAAACAACGATGGGCGTTAATAGGAACTTATAATAATATAGTTGGAGCTCAAACAGGTTCATAAAGGTCAATCAAACATTGCTACTGTGATCAGGAATGCAGAAAGGAAAACTTGGTCTTTGTTCATGTCATTATTTTCAATATTGGGTTAGCCAATGGCAGCCTAACTTTTTCATTATTGGATAGAATAAACAAATATGACTCAAATTATACTCGCCATATTTAAAAGTCATTCCATTGTAATGGTTCAGTGAGAAGAAACATCCTATCCCACAAGTTGAAAGCAATTTATTTTAAAAATGTTTAATTGTGTATAAATATAGTTATTTATTTTTAATATAAGAAATCTATTTAACTTTGTCGATAAAAAACGTACTCTTGACAACAAAAAGCACTCTATTAACAAATTTATTTTAGGTTTATTTATTTATTTTTTTAGTTTATTGTATCATTTAACGTTGTTTTCAATAAGTTAATAAACACAATTTGATGAATAACCATGTTAAAGTATTCAAATATTACAAGGAGAAAATTCCATGTTCAGATACACTGGACATTATTATGTAAATTAAGAAGCATTTAGTTTCACTGACCAAACAACTGGTAACGTGGTGAGATTATTTTCAACTGCTTTTTATGCCTTGATTTGATTAAGTAACTATGAAAATATATGATTAATTAATTTTATTCCAGTGAGTGACCAAATTCAGACTTGAATATTCTCAGAACTATCGATTCTTTTGTTCACCTTCCACTTACTAATCTCGTTAACGGGAACGAAGGGAAGGTTCCCTAGCTTAAAATTTTTAAGAATTCGTAACTAAATTAGTTTTCTTAAATATAACTAAACCTCTTATTAATAATTTGGTTAATCTTTCGAATTCCTTAACACCGAAACGCGCACTCCACTTGACACGCACACACAAATTTTCTTCTTCAAA
This sequence comes from Neoaliturus tenellus, assembly GCA_030545055.2. NCBI lineage: Eukaryota > Metazoa > Arthropoda > Insecta > Hemiptera > Cicadellidae > Neoaliturus > Neoaliturus tenellus. Next base: position 113,676,190 of record CM061533.1, read on the forward strand.
ATTTCTTGATCTTTTGTTTTTCCGGCACTTACTTGAATTATTCCCGTGATCGGATTCGACTTGTACGTGAAACTCAATGTCGCATGCTCGTCTTCGCCTTTCACGTGAAATTTGGCATTGCTGTGTTTGGCTTCGTCTCGCACACGAAACTTGAGTGCGCACCTGAAAATGCTACTTTCAGTACTATTTATAAAATATGCTATTTAAATTAAATGTAATCTGTAGTCTATTTTCAATCATGTATTTATACGATAATAATATTACTCTTATGGTAGTCCCAGCTAACTCCGCTATACAACTCCTACTTGAAAACGTAACGAAAATGAGTGACCAAAAAATCATCATGTATCATTTATGTCATATTAATACTTAAACTCAACAAACTAAAATAACTTTCTTTGCTGCACAAATTACACATTTTGAAACCAACACTTCATAAGATCCATTCCAGTAGTTTTTATCCTTATAGGTAACGATAGACCTAAATAAGATTATGAGTTGAATGAACGGTGTTTTGGAATTAGGTCTCAATTCAATTTTTTACATTTTATCGTGCCTCAATTGCACACGCACGTGCGAGACAATTAATATATACACTGGCAGTTTTTACAGTCCTTCATAGTGGCTGTTATTAACACACTTATAATGTTTAAAAGTTTTAGCTTAAACTTCTAGCAACAAATGTTTGATTTTAATTTTTGACTTTATGATATAATGCAAATGTAACACATCAAGAATAACAAAACATACTTTCAGATGATGAATGCAAGACTAACAACAAATAAATTTGCAACAATATTTATAAACAAGAGAACAATGAATAAATAATTTAAATAGATAACAACAACAAATAAATACATAACAATTAACCTAGGGTACATATAATCAACATGAAAAGTCGAAATAAACCTCTGATATTCAAATAACACAACATAAATATGCAAAATAACAGATCTAACTGACATTTTTACACTGAGGACTTGATCATACCTTTAAGTTTTTCTTTAAATCTTGCAATACTTGTTGATTCACTGAGAATTTCCATTATTTGACTAGATTTTTTTTTTTAATCTTTATTGAAGAATAGGAAAGCTGATTCCTAGATATGTCTCTTTTAAATGGTGGTGTAACAAAAGTATGCAATTGAGAAGCTCTTGTATTTCGTTGATGCATTTTACTGTCAAACAATTTATGGTTTTTTAAAACAAAACTTATAACAGATAAAATATACAATTGTGTAACATTTAATAAACCCAATTTTTTAAACATAAAAGATATACTATAATATTTTCTAATATTACATATATTTCTTAATGCAAATCTTTGGGACACAGATATTGACAAAAGAGTGGTAGGGAAAGTTCCACCCCAGTGAACAAGACCATATCTTAATGTAAATTCAAACCATGATATATATAGGTCTCTTATACGACATGTTTAGTATGGCTTTAATGATTACTAATATTGGGTTATTAGTAAAATTTGTTTAACTGAGATGAATTAACGTGATTGAAATGTGTGTCCATAATTGTGAAGCTTTCACTAACTTCGCTTAAACATTCGCAGTCAGCTAAGCTGCGTTCACTCTCTCTGATTTTGGAATATGGATATCACTAAACGATTAAATGCTACGGTGCGAAGCTTAGGTCATGTAAAACCGAGGATTACGTTCTGTGTGTGCAACACCACCTACCATGTTGGTGATATCCGCTGGCCAGAGTTCCTTGACTTGTTTAGAAAATGTTTAAAATGAAGTAATATAATAATAATGATAGATCACAGTTAAATTTAAGTTAATTTGGCTTTATTTGAGTTCGGGTACAACTCCAAGGTCACATTTATTCAACAATTTGTATACGACTTTGAGATCTAACATTAACTAAAGTTCTTCAATACGTTATAATTCAATACTTTGTTTGAGAGACCGACCGAATGTTGAGGACAAATATAGTACTTGATGTTTATTTCCAATGTTTCGAACTGAATTTGACTGAATGAACGAGTGGATCTGAGTGAATGCGAACCATCTGATGATTAATGTCTATATATATTTGTTACTGAAAAAATATAAACAGTTATTGTATTTGTCAGGATTTTTTGCAATATCAACATGAAAATGCAGCTGGGTGCAATTTACACATATTGAAATTGCTTGTAACATTCCCCAGGATAAACCCATCGTTAAGATTCGACGACAAGCTCTTTAACCAATAAGCTACCCAGCCAATGTAAATTGTGTTACGAATTTTCTGAAGTAATCAAAATCAAACTTTCAACTGGGTTTTAATGAAAAAAGGTATATCACCACACAGTTGTATTGTTGCAAACAAGATGTCGTTAATCGGTGTTAAAAGCACACCTTGTTACGGTAGCATCATCAATCAGTAAGATGAAGCTGCCAGGGGCTTGTCAACGCAAGTTAATTAGTCCTCGTGTAATACGTATCAGTGGTTGGTTATCTAGGTAAAAATATAACTCCAATTTGATAACGTTATACTGAGTTATTTAGTGTAAGTTTCTGTCACTTTTAAATTTCAAAATCTATCCTTATTTTCCTTAATGGATATGGCGTTATAAACTTTATAAGTAGATATGTTTACTTTATTACCAATATTTTATAGTTAGGTTATCTTTTATATGTATATATCTACATATTATAGCCGTTAATCCTAATGTGTATAAATTCAATTTGTCAAATTAATAACATTGAATCATGACGATTCAGTGAAAGATTTGTCAAAAAATAAAGTGAGAGAAATTTAATCTAAAATATTATTAAATAGTTTTTGTTTGTCATGATAAACCACTTTTACATATTTTTAAGTATATTAGGAATAAGACTTTTGTATTTTCTAAATGTAGTTTATTACACAAAGTTTTTCTTTAAGTTGGCGTGGTGTGTTGTAATCATACGGGTTTGTTATTAATTTTATAAATTTATAGCAATTTAAATATACATAATCTTCACTAGATAATAATCTATATTATGGTTTATTTTGTGATGAAGATTATTCTACAGAAAAACATTAATTTTTCATTAATATAAATGCAGATCTGGGTCATTTTAGAGATAAACCTTAATAACTTTGTTATTTGTTGTCATATATTTATAAACTTTATATCATTGCTTAGATAATTTTATTTTTCAACTCTTTTGTATCTTGTAGTTTTTTTGAAAATTTTACCATTTTTGAGATATTTAAGTAAAATTTTTGATAACACCCTTCTGAAAAAATTTATTTTCCGTAGATGAAAATTGTGGGGAAAAGGGTTTGTTCATGAAAAATATGAAATTTATATATTGATCCGTTACTTAAATAAAAATTATTTATTGTAAAGAACAAAATGGTGTCTAGCGGCTAAACGAAGGACGTCTTGACATATGTCGGAAGGACATTTTTGTTCACATTGACTAGTACTATCAGATCTTCAAGTTTGTGATATTTGTTATGAACACCCTGTATATTTTCAAAATTTTCCCGCTTCATGGAAACATAAAGAGTAATTGTTGCCACAATATAGTGATATTTTGACTTTCACTGCTAATATATCTAATTAATCCATCATACCAGTTTCTTGCTCAATAATTAACAATGAAAAGTAAAAAAAAAGAACATTGATAAAGCTTTACTTAGAGATCACCAAATAAAGAGTTTCGATTTCTTTACGCCTATAAATGAATTATTGTTGATTTAATTAAGATAATTATAATTCATCTTTAAATTATTTTTATTTCTGAGATATATACTATTCGTTTTGTTCTTATAAGCAATACAAATGCTACATTTTTGTTAACTAATAATCGTATAAAGCCAAAAGTTTTCTCTTTTAAATTATACTTTTATCATTGTTAATATAAGTGGGCAAATAAAATGAAATTTTTCTTTACAAATAAGTTTGTAATAGCGATATCAAAAGTAAGTTGTTCTTTTAATATAAATTAAACTATTTCGGTACAATGTATCTGCAAGTCTTACATTGTTTGTATAATCAATAAATGCATATTATGGCTGAAATCGCCTAACAACATAAGACATTGAAACTTTTAAAACAGTGGAGCGGTTTACTATGTTGTTTGGAGTGAGAATTAGTTAGCCAACTGTCTTCATCAAGTTTGTTACTGTAACTTTGCTAATCAGACCGATTAGTTGAATGGGGTAATTTGTAGATAACATGCCCCTTGTCTCATATTATATTTGAAATTCAAATTTTCTATTGTAATCCTTTGATTCACTAATGGTTTTTTTTATTAATAATTCACCTATGGACCTCAAAACTTATACAATTTTCTATTTACTGGTTCCAATCTTCAATGATAAAAGTTTTCGAAAGAAAAAATATTATCATTAAGATTGAAATTTACCTAAAACATTAGACAAATTTTATAATTCAAACATAAATAAGAATAAAAAATATGATATTAAATAAACTTAGAAATAAAAATATTTTTCCAAGTAACAAGTTAAGCGATGTAATTTATAAACAACTTTATTTTGCGATGAAGGTAATCTTTGCCGTATTTTTCAAAATTTTTACTGTAAACAGCCGATGATCTTTTTTACATTTATGCTGTAAAATACAGTTTAGGTAGTATTTTTTATTTTGAGGTGTTATTACTTAATTTTTTTGAATAGGTAGATTAATAATATAAAAAATCAATATTCGTGCTGACTTTAACAATAAATATAGTTGGATTTTCACGCATTTTTTTAGTAAAATAGGCTAACAGAAATGTTTTTTTTTTTTTTTTTTTTTTTTTTGTGAAAAGGCTGTATTGCCTGTTAGTCCGCCAAATGATCCTGTGGAGTCCTGGTTGGATTTCGCGTTTTGGCGATGTCTCGCCATCTTCAGACCCAGAACAAGATCATAAAAAACTTGCCTTTGCAGTTACATCATAAGTTTTAAAAACTGTTACAAAACACATAAATACACATATTTTAACATAAACGAATGGTCGCGTTACCGTTACACGCAGATTAATCAATCAAAATGAAGAAAGCTGAATACCACGGTTATATTGTTACACGTTTCACCATGTATACATGTTTGTCTTGAATTAACAAATATACAAAAAGACTCCAGATTCTAGCCCCGAACAACTAAATATAGTATAATTACATAAAAACGTATTGAAATAACTGTCTTGTTAGAACTTATATTTGAACCAACGAAATAAAAATTTTTATGGATTAATAGTACATTTAATGAAAGGTAATAAGAGGTTTCAAACTAAGCAAAAAAATAACAAAACACAACTGTTTTGTGTAAAGTTCGGGTTAATTCAACTGCGGACACCTTTTTAATTGTTAAATGTATACCTTTAAGTAAATGACAAATGTTTAAAATAATACAGAAAATACCACACCATACCAGCTTTTGCTGGAATGGTCTTGAAGAACATTTATATCTACGAACATGTTCAGAAGTAGTCTGAGTTTGCATTTTGAAATATAATGTATGCACAAGCCGCTCTAATTTATGAAGTTTCACGTATGCACTGGGGAGCTGGTAGAATAGTAATGCACTGTGACTCAGTAACCTTGAAGCTCATAGTGTTCCAACAAATATACAGTGTATCAAAACCATATACCGTATATGTTTTTAATTTATAACAATAAAATAAATTTCAAGTTTTAAACTCTTAATAATTATATTTTTATGTAGTCTTTTATGTTATCACACGAATATAATAAACTGAATTCATAAAAAGTTAAAATATTATTAACTTATTATGGCATATTATCACTTATTATGGCATTATTGACATCAAAGGCTTCTTCGACAATTTTGTCTCCACAATTCGAGAAATCGTACTAAGACATACTCCGATGAAGAAACTTGGTCCCTCAAAATTCCCCTGCTGGTTCGACAGCCATTTGAAACGGCTCACAATCCTGAAGAAAACCTTGCATGCTAAATACAAGGCATCCCAATCGCGGCACGACTATGAAGAGTTTTCCCGTGTTCGCCTTCTATGTAAGAACATTAGCAAGGAACTGTATGCACAGTATATCGATCGTGTCAACAATGCAATTCCACTTAACATAAGATCTTTCTTCATCTTCGTAAACAACCTGAAATCCAACGGTGGCAGTGTGAGATGTTTCGAGTTTAACGGCCAAAAAGCTGAGCGCCCCGAGGATATATGCAATATGTTTGCTGAGTACTTCTCTTCTGTGTACAAACAGTCAGCGGTGACCCCTCCTGTTTACGACTTTGGTACTCAACTTAACCTGAACACTTGTGTGTTAAACTGTGCGGATGTCCAACAGAAACTATCTTCTCTTGACCCAAATAAAGGTACCGGGCCTGACCTAATTCCTCCATCTGTATTAAAGTTCTGTAGCGTTCTTCTGGCTCCCCAGTTAACACATGCATTCAATCTTCTACTTCAAGAAGGAATATTTCCGGATACCTTGAAAACTAGCTTTGTTGTACCCATTCCCAAAGTTCAAAACTCTTCTGACGTGTGTGACTTCAGGCCAATTGTCATTCAACCCGCCTTGGGGAAGATATTTGAGAGCCTCGTCTTGGACAAAATCAAGAACCCTTTTGACAACCTTCTCTCCCCAAATCAGCATGGGTTTTCAACTGGCAGATCTACCACCATGAATCTAGTTATCTACCAGAACTTCTTGGTATCTAATGTTTCTAAGGGACTTCAAGTTGACAGCATATATTTGTTATAATGTAAACACAAACAAACCTAGCTATGCAGGTTATGTCGAATAATATAGGCTTCAAAAACAAAAACAAAAGTAGTGCGAATAAATCTTTAATTGGTACTAAGGAAGAGAATGAGTTGACAAATCCAATAGCTTTGCCTACTGTGGAGAAAAAATTGTGGCTTTTTGTAACCCGAATAAGACCTGATGTTTCTGACGAGAGTGTTAGAAGCTTTGTTAAGGAAGCTGGGGTGTCTGATGTTGAATGCGAAAAACTAAAATCCAGGTATAATTCTTATGCTTCTTTTAAAGTTGGTGTGCCTGTAGGCTATAGTAACCTTGTAATGTGCCCTGATTTTTGGCCTAAAGGTACCTTCATCCGCAAATTTATTCCTAAGAAAAGGGACACTTATGTCAAAAGTAGGACTTTTTTAGGGGTAGCAGCTGCTCAACAGAGAGTAGACTAACAATGTGTCACCATCACTGTGTGAATTTGAACTTCAAGCCCCCGAAGGTAACTGCTGTTTCAAATAAGACTCACTTCAAATCCTTATTTCTCAATGTACAGGGTCTTGGGAATAAGGTTAATGAGCTTGAGGCTATACTGTGTGATAATAAATTTAGACCAAATTTATTGTGTTTTACAGAGCACTGGCTGGTTAAGGACTCAATTGATTTTAAGCGTTTAACTGGTTTTACTCTTGTTAAGGCCTTCTGCCGTACGGAGATGATTCATGGTGGGGTTGCCATGTACATCTCCGATGAACATAATGAGTGTTGTAAGGTAATAGACATTGATGAGTTCTGCAAAAAACTGCATCATGAATTTGTATGTATCTTTATCCAAAGTCTGAACATTGTAATTATTGGAGTATATCGCTCCCCTGACGGTGATATTAATCTGTTTTTTGATGCTCTTGAAAATCTAGTTTTATATCTTGATAGCTATAGGGCTGAAAACAAGCTCATTGTTGGAGGTGATTTTAATATTGACGTATTGAGCAATGAAAGAAAGACTGTTGAGTTTTTTAACTTACTTAGGTCACTAAATTTATATTGTAAGAATTTTTTGCCGACTCGGGGAAATGCTTGCCTAGACAATGTCGCCACTGACCTTTGTGATGACATTATAACAACAAATGTTCTCTATCTTGGCATTAGTGACCATGATGCTGTTACTGTTGATGTCCTTCGAGAGTTTGGATGTTCAAATCCACCTTTCAAAACTATTCGACCTATTACTAATGGTGGGATGGAGTATTTTATTTCCCTCCTGCAAACTATTGAGTGGGAAAGTGTCCTTGTTTCTGATGATGCTGAACAAAATGTTGAGAATTTCCTTAATAAGATTGTTCTATTGATGGACCAGTGCTTCCCTAATCGGGTGGCTAAGTTCGGTAAAACTAGTACTAGGCCTAGTGTATCTTGGTTAAATGACAATCTTGTAATGAAAAAGAAGTGGGTCTTGCTCGCCTATGACTCTTACAGACTTACTAAGTCTGAGGAGGCAAAAAGTAGGTATAAGAGGTTGAGAAAAGAGTATAAACAAGACCTTCAATGTGCTAAGCTTGAACATAATGCTCAAATTATTGAAAAAGCTCCTAACAAATGTAGTGCTGCATGGAAGGTTATAAAAACTGTTAGTGCTCCAACCAAAAGCAGAAAAATTGACATAAATCCTGATGTTTTCAATGATTTCTTTGTAGATTCTGTCCAAACAGTGAGAGATCAGATAGGGAACCCTCCACAGTCTGCCCTGCAGATAATGTCCCATAACATTCATGCTCCCAAGTCAGTCTTTGAATTAAGTCAGGTCACTTGTGACCAAGTCATTGATGTTGTAGTCAGACTCAAGAACTCTGAGAGTAAAGATGTTTATTTTATGTCGAACTCTTTTGTAAAGAAAATAATTGATTTTATTGTTTTGCCTCTGACCTTCTGTTTAAATCTTTGTATAGTGCAAGGAATTTTTCCAAAGGTATTTAAGATTTCCAAGACTGTGCCTGTACACAAAAAAGGTAACTATGATCACCCTGAGAACTTCAGGCCAGTTTCAATATTACCTATATTCTCAAAAGTTTTTGAGGCTCTCATTCAGAAGCAACTGTACAAGTATTTTGAAGAAAATCACCTGTTTGCGTACACCCAGTTTGGTTTTCGGTCTGGCCTATCAACGGTTGATGCTGTGGATGAACTCGTGTATGATGTACTCAGTGGTTACGAGGGGTGCGGTTTTACTGGGGTCACCCTGTGTGACCTTAGTAAGGCCTTTGAAACTGTTGACCATTGTTTGCTCATCGCGAAGTTGAAATTCTATGGCGTTGATGGTGTTACGCTTAGGCTGATGGAGTCCTACCTTGATGGGCGCGAACAGGTTGTCTCTGTGAATGGCGTGAATTCTCAGGTGAGACGTATTGCCCATGGTGTTCCGCAGGGGTCTGTTTTAGGCCCCTTGCTGTTCCTTATCATGGTAAATGACATTCAGGGTAGTGTCAATGCTAGGGTTATTAGCTATGCTGATGACACTACGTTAGTACACTTTGGGGAAGATCTTCCAAATTTAGAGAATTCCATGGTGCGATCACTTACTGAAGCTGCTACCTGGTTCCGAGCTAACTTTTTTATGTTAAATGAGAGTAAAACCCACAAACTCATTTTTACTCTAAGACAGGTAACAAATGAATGTGAATCAGTTAAACTCTTAGGCTTATATCTTGATCAAAAATTGACCTGGAAAGTGCATGTAGATCATCTATGTGGGAAGCTATCGAGGGTACTATATCTGATAAGATCTTTGAAGTCCTGTGTACCTAAAGACTATTTAAAGGTTGCCTATATGTCATTTTTTCAGAGTACAATTTTGTATGGTCTGAGGCTCTGGGGTTCATCACATGAAACATATAGGGTACTACTGCTTCAAAAGAAAGCAGTTAGAACCCTTGTGGATGCCCCTTTTGATGCACACTGCAAGCCTATTTTTATTTCAGAAAGGATAATGACAGTTTTTGGCTTGTTTGTTTTTGCATGTATTGTACAAATGAAGAAAGTGCATGAAAACTTCGAGTTAAGAAGCAGTTATCATGGGTACAATACGAGATCTAATAACATGCTTGATGTCCCATATGTAAGGTTAAGTAAAGTTCAAAACAGTTCTTGTATGCTTAGTATTAAGTTTTTTAATAGGATTCCTGTCAAGGCTCGGAACCAGCCCTTTTCAAAATTTGAAAAAAAAATTGAGGGGATTATTATTGGCCTACCCAATATACTCCATTCAGGAGTTTTTTGAGATACCAGCAGCTGAAGTAAGTACCTTTTTTGGTAGGTAATGTTTGATTTTTTGTTTTGGTTTGACTTGCCTGTGTGAGCTTGTTTGTATTTGCTTGAACTTGCATGTAGCATGTAATTTCTTTTGAATTTTGCATGGTTTGCAAACTGTAGATAAATTAGAATTAAGGATTATGACGATGTCCAGTGCATGTTTGTAATGCTTGACGACAATAAAATATTGCTTATTGCTTATTGCTTATTTGGATTTCCAGAAGGCATTTGACCGTGTTAATCACCAAATACTTCTATCAAAAATGGCGGGATATGGAATCACAGGACAACTCTTAAAATGGTTCAGCTCATATTTAGAAGACCGAGAACTCATTGTGAAATTCTCCCAGTCCATGTCTGTTCCTTTTAGGGCAACATCAGGTGTCCCTCAAGGCGCACACATGGGTCCTTTCCTTTTCTCAGTTTTCTTAAATGATATTGTCGAACTCATAGATGTTGGCCAACTATTATTCGCAGACGACATCAAGATTTATTCAGCTGTATCATCTCTTGTTGACTGTATGACCCTCCAAAACTGTCTGAAAAGAATATGTGATTGGTGTATCTCCAACGATATGGACCTTAATATCAAGAAATGTGTAGCCATCACCTTCCACCGTAACAAGAGTCCTATAGTCTTCAACTACACCATCAATAATGTTGGCATACCCAGAAAGACTTCAATCCGTGATCTAGGCGTGATGTTTTCGTCAAACCTTGCATTCCATGACCATCTGGATCTAATCTGCGGCAAGGCGTCCAAGGCACTGGGCTTTATCTTCCGGACTTCGAGACACGGCCTCAGCATCACTGCAATGAAATATCTTTACATCTGCCTCGTACGCTCTGTTCTTGAATATTGCAGCATAATATGGTCTCCATACTCCGTTGGGCAGATCGACCGTCTATACAGAAAATACAAAGTAGATTCATTCGTGTCATCGGTCTCAAGCTGGGATACGAGTACATCACAATCCCCATCAATGATATTGAAATTCAACTGGGACTTCAACCTCTACTACTGAGAAGGGAATTAGCTGACGTCACTTTCCTTACGAGAGTTCTTAGCGGTAATGTTGTCTGCCCTGAGCTGCTGGGTCTGATGAACTTCCGAGTGCCTGGAGGAACTCGTTCACGGAGCCTCTTCGCCCTTCAAGCCTGTGCCAACAACTACCAACATCACAGCGTGGTCCCACGGCTGCACAGAATGGGAAACTTTTTGTCGCCCCACATCGACCTCTTCAACACATCAGTTGAGATTGTCAAAAGAACTTTTCTTTCTCTTAAAGACAATTTGTAATTTATTTCTGTATTTCGTTGTTTTGCACTCTTTGTTGTAAATTGTTGTTGATAGTTTTTTTTTCACGTTGTTTTGTTGAATTCTTTGCATTGTTGTTATATTTATATTGATATTATTGTTGTTGTTACATCATTGTTGTTGTCATATTATTGGTTGTTATATATTTTGTTATTATGTTTGTTATGTTATCATATAAGGTTATATTGTAAGCATTACATGATCCATCTGAATTGCATGTCACTCTGTAAAAATGGCGTATGCCGTGTACAATAAACAATAAACAATAAACAATAAAATATAAAAAGATTTATGTCAGGTCTTGAGTATGTTTGCAAAATACCTTTTATAAGTGCAATAATTTAAAACGTAAATTTTTATTTTAAGTGTAAATTTGAATAATTAATAGTTCCATAAATACGACTTTTTTGGGGGGGAGGGGGGGGGGTAGAGAGCTCTTTGGAATCACAATCAGCTTCACAGTTGTTGTTGGGTCATAAATCACAATTCATCCGTGACCTAGATCGTCACCCCTCGGTTGATACGACGACCACCAAATGTTGTTAGAGTAGTTCATCATCATCAAAAATTCTGTGATAAGTTCCAAAATTATGTGACACTTGCATTACATTTAGTATAACAGTTAAGTATTACATATTAAATCAATTATTTTAATTAAAGTAAATATAATGATAAAAGTAACAATCAAACTTAAATTTTGTTTATAAATAGACTTACAGTAGGGGAAATGCTTGGGTTGGCTTCGTTCTCTTATTCATAACTCAAAAGTTAGTCATGTTTTTTTTACTTGTTTTCAAGTTTATTGATTAAAACGTGTTATTAGAACCTTGTAATATTAATTTAATAATTTTCTCTTATTATTTGTTATTTTTAAGCTATACTATAAAAAAATAATTGTTGTACCTTGGACCACCTTAACTGTACTTTGCGCCATCCTGTATTGTACCTTGTGTAAATGACAAATGTTTAAAAATGATACAGAAAATACCACACCATACCATCTCTTACTGGAATGATCTTGAAAAACATTTATATCTACTTAAATTTGAAAAATAAATAGTTTTATAAATATTACTTAATAATTTTTGGGGGGTGGAGGAGGGTTTAAAGAGCCCTTTAGGATCACAATCTTGGGCCACAATGTAATTTGTCACAGGAAATGAAAAAAATAAAATATCAAATAACAATTTTTTTAAGATTCAATACAAGTGCATGGGTAAATTATAAATGTAAATAAAAAATGCCTTGTAAGAAATTATGTATTGTACCATGGGCCGACTCAAGGTACAAGGTGTGTGTTTGTGTTGTGGCCCTTGGTACAATGATGGTAGAAATATTTTGTAGTGTAAGTGATCTCAACAAATATTTTGTCTAGAAACCTAATCATAGTGTCTTATTAAGTCTAAAAGGCTCCACGAATCAAGTATTCATAATATTTTATAAGTATTCATAATAAATTTACTTTTAAGAATAATGAAGCGAAACTAAGTCCAAAATATTTTCTTTTGCACTAGAAAAACATAATTTCACTCATGTCTACACAAAACTAGGGTTAGACCTTAGTTTCAGCTGGGTCTTTTTCAAAAAGGTATGCCAATACCACTGTTACCTTAAAAATCTAAATTCCATGCTTGGAGAGGAAAATAACTGGGGTGAGCAAAGGTACAATGTCGCAGAAGGTACATTTTCCCCAACAGACTTTGGGAAGACATTTTCCTGTTGTTAAAATAATACTAAAATTTAATTTTGTTACTCTTTATCTTCAATAATATATGCGAAACATCTTTATTGAAATGTCTAGTTTGGTGAAACATTTGGGCATTTTTCATGACAAATAACAGATCACTAAAATGTTTTTAGTAATAATTCATCGGTTTAAATTAACTCATATTAACGTTTAATTTCAAAACTGTCAGAAAGATTAGTTCAAACATTTGATTTTCCATAATGTCTGACAGGTATAATCAAGTAAATGATAGACTAAATCCAATAAGTTCTGTTTCTGACACATCTAAACTAGCATGCCATCACATCGTGAGCAGACGGGTTGGTCGGATCCTTTTTGATCGCATTAGGACTAATTAATGTGACCTACATGAAATTCCTCGATTGGCTTTGAAATTTGATATACACAATTAGAGTTTGGGCAAGACAGAACATTATAAATAGCAATTTATATCAATGAATTTTGTAAAAAAATATTATAACATGTTATATATATTATCATGGTGGTTATCTTATCTTATTAAGTTTAATGTGATCGCTCTTACGAGGTGACTAATGGTGATCACATGAAATCTGATCCATGATCATCTTCGTGGCATCCACAATTTTTAACACAACAAACTTGCTGCTATATAGAATCCCCTGACAGCAGGTTGAATACAGAGTATGCTATGCGTATAAAGATTGTTAGTAATTAGCTAATTTCCTAGGAAAATCATTGTTGGGCTGACATTGTTATTAATGGATAAGTTTTTGTTTTGTTCAGGAATGATTTAGCTTCGTCACTTGGAAATATTGAATTTTATTAAACTTTTGTAGGTTTTAGGTAATGCGTATGAAATATTACTGTTAAGTTGTATACATAGAATGTTAATTTTATTACTTTTTATACTTTCATGGCCTTAAATTCTAATTAAATCCATGGTGATGTTTTTTCTTCATAGCTATAACTTGGATACTCAGTATTTAATGTAATGTTAAAATAAATTGATTACATTTTTTAAATACTCAAATTGGTAAGTATACAGGGTAGTACACAGTATATGAACACTCTCTAAGATAATAGTTCTCAGCAAGTTTTAAAATTAATGCATGATAGTTATACTAAATTGAAGATTATTTTTTGCCGTTTTAGTTAACAAAGCTCTTAAAAAATATTTCAATTATTTGGGAAGAATAATGTTGTTAAGACTATGACGATAATTTTTAATGCAGGTCTCTGTTCAGAACCTCTGTTACACGGACTAACATCTCTGCATGGATGTTAGTGATTTCTACAGGATGTCTCTGAACTCTCTACCGAATTTTTTAGGTATTATCCCTGGGCCAAAGACAAACCAAAATAACATATTTAAAACTCCAAAACTCCATAGTTATCCGTAGAGCCACCATTTTGTATTTTTAAAGAACAATTTTTAATTTTTAAACGGCTTGACGTAATAACTTTAAATTCGGAACACAGCTTATTTAAATAAAGATTTAATTACAAAAAAATAATAATTTTTTTACCACTCATATTTTAAAAATGGCTGCTGTTTAAAATCTTTAACCTTAAATTGCAAGAAAACTACATAAGGTAGCAAAGTTTATGTTCTTATGTGTTTTTTGGAAAATTTAATTTAAAATACAACTTTATAAAGGTTATGAAAATTAGTTCATAAATAAGTGAGATAGAGCGATTTTAATACAAATAGTCACGCCTCTGAGCGGGTTGCCGCGCGAAAAGCGCCAGCTCACCAATGGATATCGTCCAAAACTGCTCCCGGTGAAGCGGTACGACCGTGACTAGCCTCAGATAAATCGCTCTATCACGCTTATTCATAAACCGATTTTCATAATGTTTCGATCATTGGATTTTAAAATACATTTTCCAAACAACACTTGAAAACATACATTTTTTATCTTATGTAATTTTTATGAAATTTAAGGTTAAAAATTTTAAACACGCGCCATTTTTTAAATATCAATGATTAAAAATAGATTATTTTTTCCAAACTAGGTCTTGATTTAAAAAATCTGTGGATCAAATTTCATTTTATTTTGTTGAGCTATTCTTAAATTAAAAATTAGAACCAGGAGGACCGAGCTTATGATCGGTAAAATTACGACTTTCGTTTCTCACACAAAGCTCATCGTTCGCTCCGCTTACTCACCCTCTTCCTTTTTAAGACGAGCTCGTTCGCTTCGCTCACTCGCCAGACCAAGGGTGCTGAGCTTTGGTATAATTTTCCTAAACCACAGGTTAAAGATGTAACACATTGGTTTATATCTACAGTTATCAGCTGATTTTTGTTCAATTTAAAAATCTCCATAAGGATAACATGGGGACTTTGAAGGGCTATAGGACGAAAACCAGATTTTTACCAGCCATAGGTACAACTCCAATCGATTCCAGGTGGCCAAAAATCCCTATATTCAACAAAAAAATCAAAAATCTTTGGAGCGAAAAAAAATTTTCCCCGTACAAACGGAGCTTGTTTTAGAGTATAAGATTCCTTAAAATACAAAATGGCGGCTGTACGGGTAACTATGGAGTTTTGGAAATTTTAAAAATGATATTTTTACTTGTGTTTGGTCCAGGAATAATACCTGAAAAGGTCGGTAGAAAGTTCAGAGACACCCTGTATATTAATAACATTCTTACGAGAGTCCAAACCTCGTTATAAACACAGCTCTTAAGACACAACCACAGAAAAAGTCACATTTTTATGTTATACTTGGGAGGCCTATTGACATTGCCAAATGTAGAAAAATATGGAAACAATGGCAACAAGGTGGATGCTCTGTCTGTAAACAATATGGAATGGTATTTCTGGAGGTTTACCTTACTAGCTGTGTCTATAACCATGGCATTTTGATTATTTTAAGAATACAAACATTCTATAAATTGCTTACATCGATGCAGAGATGTTAGTCCTTACAATGGAGGTGTTGAGAAGAGGACTGAACTCAAAATGATAAACGTAATTTTTATGGAATAATTTTGTATAGCTTATATCCACAAACGAAATGAATTCTGGAAATTGAAATTAAAACCATTCAAGAATTGCTGCCACCCCTGCAGAGATGTTATTCCGTGTGGTGGAGGTTCTGGGAAGAAACCTACATTCAAAATTATGGACATAGTCTTGGCTACACTTTTTTCACTAATAAATAAAATAAAATACATTTAATGACTTTTGTTGACTGAAATGGCAAATAATAAGCTTTGATTTTATAATAATAATCATGCATTACTTTTAAAATTGGCAGAGTACTATTTCATTAAAAGGTGTCCATCTCCTGTGTGTCCCCCCATATAACTATCTGAGAGTTGTGGTTTTAAGTGACACCACCTGTCACACCAAATACACCATTGCCAGTGTACCAGAAGCTGTTACTTCTTTTACTTCTACATTTTCTCTCATTCTTTTTAATGACCACAAACAAAGTCAGTCCCCATGTTACCCTTAAACGAACTTCTGCTTGTGTGGTTCAAGGCGTGTTGAGGCACAAACGTCTGATACTATTACCCTATTTGACAATGACATAGGACAATATAGTATGACCAAAACAGTTTCCTAATGTATATGTACTAAATTTTATCCAGAAAGTAAATACCCAACTCAGCGACTATGTGTGCATCAGTTATCTACAATATCATTGAGCTGTCTTTTCTCTATGGCATTACAAAATGGAGGTGCTTATTAAAGCTTTCGCTGAATTGTGAAGTAGAACGTGGAATCCGTTTTTGGTACCTTAAGTAATGAATCCACGTAGAGTTGAGCAAATGAAAGACTCGATAAAGCCCATTGTCTTTTGTGAAACCGTCAAAAACTAAATCATGTAAATGCCTTGGCTGGTTATCGGCTGTTAAACGTGTTTTCTCACTCGAAACAATTTTCGACCCCATGCATCGGTATAGGCTCAGAAAGAACTTCATGAACACGTTTGCTGATAACATTTTGCCACTAATTTGGATTTTTATTGTAAGTTCTATTGGAAAAGTTCTTTGAACAGTTTCTAAACAGACATCTGACGTGTTTCCTCCTTGGCCCAGCACTACGACGATTTAACACTTACTGTAAAAAAGCAATGTCAATTTAAATGTCCCAGAAGAAAGATACGTGGTAACACAACTGTGTAAACTGATGTAAATTTATATAATCTATTTATTTGTTTGGTGAGACCTCATCTCGAATATGCATCCATCATCTGGTCTCCTTTCCAGAAAAACCATTGTGAATTATTAGAAAGGATGCAGATCAGGTTTATTAAAGCGATTGGAGTCCGAATGGGTTTCAACTACCTGGACGTGCCTGTACTGGAGTTGCGAAGGAGCCTTGGTCTGCTACCTTTGGAGTCAAGAAGAAGATACTTGGACATCAACGGCGTCATTGACTGTTCTGAACTTCTGGCCTTTGTAGACTTCCGCATCCCTAGAAGCACTAGATCTCAGGAATTGTTCAGCAAGCCTCTCCGCTACACATCCTATGGCTACAATAGTTCCTTTCCTCGGATGCTGAGATATGGAAATTCTTGTCTCTCTTTAACTTGATTTCTTTGGTTTGTACCTCGCAGCATTCAAGAGGAAACTTTTGTCTCTGGACTGGATTGAACATAGTTTTTAGGTTATTATCATTGCAGAAAGAATTTATATTTAATGAAATTTATAACCAAATTGTTCTTGTTTGCCTGTTTGCCTGAATTATTTATTGTACGTTAGGTCTTGTTGCACTGCTTTTCTGTTGTCTTGTTAATTATTGTTATTGTTGAATTATTATTATTGTTATTAAATTATTGTTTTATTGTATTGTTAAATCATGTCTGCACAGAAACCAATTCGATGAAATATGTTGTATCACATTAGGGGTTATTCATTGTATCTTGAAGCATGAAAGTTACTTTAATAAGAAATTATATTGTATTGTAAAAAGTTCTAATATTAATTTAAGTATGCACTTATTGTAAATGGCGCTGACCGTTGATAAATAAATAAATAATAGATAGCTGACCCATGCGAGGTCGAGGTGTTAGGTCATCAGTAACGTGCATGAATCGCAAACGATCTTTCCTTTCAAGAATAAAGCAAGAGATATTTTTATAAAACATATATCAATACTTACGGCAAAAGAGATTAATAATGAATTAACGTAACTCATAAACTTAATCAAGTGGGATTTACCAATCAGTAAATACAACTTGAATGTAGAATATTTAATTTATTTACACTCCTGTACCTTACTAATTTGTTTCTTTTATTAAAAGATAAAAAGTATAAACTTCTAAAAGCTTCATTTTGTATTCTAGAGAAAATGTAAGAGTTAATTTCCATGTAGATTGATTGTAAAGCGAAGGCAATTAGTCTTTTGTTAACCGTCGGTGAAAATTACTAGGCAAATATTTGATGTTCAACTTAATGTAAATGATTTAGCCTTAATTTGTGTGTAAGTTAAATTCGATGTTTTAATGTACCAATCTAAAAAAAGGGTTTGTGGGACAACCTGATAAGGTATCTCTTAGAAATTTAGTAGATGGTTGAAAAGGTACAATCACATATGTGAAAATTCTATGTTATTTGAAAATTTATTAAATAATTCTCCTACATGTTAAGTATATTAGAATAAACCAAATTTACAGTAAATGTAATTTTATTATTTAAACATACGTTGTATTGACTATAACATTAAGAATACATTATATTTAATTTATGATGTAACGTTGTTTAAGGCTGAACACACTGAAAGTTTTGACCTTACAAAAATTTATTTTTATACATGGTTATTTTTTTATGGGTTTAAAACAAGTGTGATAAGTATGTGTTTTTGTTGTATCATATTATTACAGGGTGTTAGGTAGTAAGTGTCAAGAGATAAAGAAGTTATAATGCATGTAAAATGCAACAAGAATACGCAATTTAGGCAATTATATCTCTAAAAGCATCATTTTGGATACTCGAGAAAATGTGAAGAGTTAATTTCCATGTAGATTGATTGTAAAGCGAAGGCAATTAGTCTTTTGTTAACCGTCGGTGAAAATTACTAGGCAAATATTTGATGTTCAACTTAATGTAAATGATTTAGCCTTAATTTGTGTGTAAGTTAAATTCGATGTTTTAATGTACCAATCTAAAAAAAGGGTTTGTGGGACAACCTGATAAGGTATCTCTTAGAAATTTAGTAGATGGTTGAAAAGGTACAATCACATATGTGAAAATTTAGTAAATAATTCTCTGACATGTTTCGTATATTAGCGTAAAATAAATTTTCAGTAAATGTAAGTTTATTATTTAAATATATGTTGTACTTGATTGTAACATTAAGAATACATTATATTTAATTTATGATGTAACGTTGTTTAAGGCTGAACACACTGAAAGTTTTGACCTTACAAAAATTTATTTTTATACATGGTTATATTTTTTTGGGTTAAAAACAATTGTGATAAGTATGTGTTTTTGTTCTATCATATTAATACAGGGTGTTAGGTAGTAAGTGTCAAGAGATAAAGAAGTTATAATGCATGTAAAATGCAACAAGAATAAGCAATTTAGGCAATTATATCTCATTCATCCTTCCAGTAACATTTTTTTAGAATCTTTTGAAATTTCTCAACATTGTCCATCAAAGCCTCGTTTTATCACAAACCGCCAAACGTATAATCACTTTTTTGGAATTTTTTTTAATGTACACAAACTTTCCTTTAATAGTGATTTATCCTAATTCGACCCTCTCAAAAGCTAGTAAAATATACCTTAAAACAAAATTTTGAAAAATTTAGAAATGTTCACTATAACTAATAGATATATAGTTTAGATATCTAATAGAGAAGGGTTGTGGCTGAAGAAAGTTTTTTTTTCTTTTAGCGAATTTCCCTATAGGGAATACGCTATTACGGTAGTAGTCACGGTAAGACCTAAGCCCGGGACCATGATACTTTTTCGTTTTGAGCTCCCTAGAAGCCAAAAACACCGTTCGTTCAAATTGATATATATGTATATATATATATATATATATATATATAGGTGTATACCGCGCTTTGAAGCCACCGCTCATTGAGGCCAATATTATACGGTTTCAAAACGCTGTGAGCATCTCAAGAAATGGTGTTATATATTTTGAAGTTCACAGTCGTTTGAAGCCACGGTATATCCAAGAGATTAGTGATATACACAGCGTTTCAAAGCCACTTTCAACATCTCAATAAAATGATTAAAGTTAACATTTTATGCCTATTTAATGAGTGATTTATGATGTAATACGAAAAAAGCAACCA
Organism: Neoaliturus tenellus; assembly: GCA_030545055.2. Classification (NCBI taxonomy): domain Eukaryota; kingdom Metazoa; phylum Arthropoda; class Insecta; order Hemiptera; family Cicadellidae; genus Neoaliturus; species Neoaliturus tenellus. Next base: position 113,696,470 of record CM061533.1, read on the forward strand.
CCATGCAACCACAATCGCATCATTACACTCTCCATGTAAAATTATATGCATTTAAATAGTGTGATTGAAAAGTACCGGAACGGTGAAATATATTTTTTACCATTATAGATCAAATAATGAAACTTGGTATAACAGTAATACATTTGGCTAATTTCCATGTGATAACTTCTTGATTAGCATTATAAGTGTTACTACTGTTGTTCAGCTTGAAATAATAAACCGTCTTCCAACACTACTAGATATGTAAAAAATAGTAACCATAGAATTAATAACCATAAATATATACTCTTTTAAGCTATTATCACTTTTTTATCCCTTAGGGGGACGGTTCACGAGGAGTCAGTAAAATTCTTAAATAGCAGCATAGGTAGAATTTGGTATTAAATTAAAGGTCTTACTTAGCAGAATACAACGCCGCAAACTAGACTTCAAACGAATGACCGAGACGAAAATGGCAGGCAAACAAATTTTCCATTAAAATCATACGGGTAAAACTTAAAAGTGCAATTACTTTCTTAATACTCAACCTTTTGACGTCGGGTTTGTGGCTTATTATTCCAAATGCCAAGACGTTTAAAATGGTGTATGATGTGACAAGGGCCAAAGAAGTTTAAATTTACACACCCTTTTAAGGGATGTCCCTCTTGGAAGTCTTACACAAATATCCTTTGGCGCTTGTCACATCATACATAATTTTAAACGTCTTTGCATTTGGAGTAATAAATCACAAACACGACGTCAAAAGGTTGAGTATTAAGAAAGTTATTGCATTTTAAGCTTTACAAATTATTTTAATGTAAACTTTGTTTGCCTGCCATTTTCGTTTCGGTCATTGTGAGTTAATATAATAAAGTTAAGGTGGACTCATAGATGGGCAGAATTCCATTCACACAATCGTTCTTAGAGTGATGTCCTATAAGTTCACGATTTTCATTACCAAAATCCCATTAAAATTGTATTCCCACTTTCAAATATTAATATGTGTGATGTTTGTTTTTGATTTATAATTTATTTTTATAAATAGAATGTGTTAATAAGGTTCAATGAAAGTTTTTATTTTTATGTTGAGAACATCTCTAACAAGCGTGGCTTGTAGTAAATGACCATTTAGTATAAAAATATTACTGTGAAACGGGTGGTGTAACTGCTTTACTCTAGCTGTACACTGCATTTCCAAGGCCATCAGAATCAGCGTATCGATGATCCGTTTGAGTGCAGTTGTGGCACGTGCCCGTTGTGTACAGCGGCGCGGTCGGCCCCCCGGTTGCTGCCGAGTTCCAATGTTTCCCGTGACAGTGTCGCGGTGACGTGTTTTACAACCTCATTGTTGGACCGTATCGGATTCCACCCCCGTCGCCGGGGATGGCGGACGGCTGGCGTGGTCGAGGTCCGTCTCGCACTCGCTACCATGCACTGTTGGACGGCGAGGCACTCAGATGTCGCAGCGTCCTATAGATAAATGAAGAATGTGAGTGTATGCGCTTCTCTGCAACAATGATCGAACTTCCTGTATAAATTCAAGAAATCTAAGACAGAAATTAGTCTCTCATAGTTGTAATTTAAATATATTGGATCTTAAATTTAAGTTTAAAAATTAAATCATATATGTCGTAAAATTATAGATATAAAATAATGATGTATAACCTTATAATAATAAAATAATTATGAAAAATTAATTTTCATTATATGTCGTTCATTTGTCCATGGCAAATAAAGGATGAGTGTACCCTCAACTCACACCAATCCCTTGGTTTTCTCAATCCTTTGGGTGGCATGAATAAAAGATTGACGTATAATTAATTTTAAATCAAGCCGTAAAGAATATGATTGTTCCCATTTTAGAAATGCAATTGCATATTTCAAAAATTTTATCCTATACAAATTATTAAATCCAATTTTTGTTGCTGTGACATCCCACATGGGTAACGCTTAGCGTGATCACCGATCTCGTAAGGGATTCGTCAAGTTATACTCTAGTTTACAAAGTCACGTTTTACGGTTGGTACGTTAGGACGTAAGAAACCTTTCCACAAATTATATAATTAATATACTAAATTCATATTTATTTTTAATGCCATAATAATGCGTTCCTCTTCAAAAGCTCAGACAAGGAAATATAAAACATTTCTTCTTTGTGGATTTACGTTAAGTTAAAGTTAAATTAAGATTTCGATGAACATTTGTATACCTAACACTCCATCAAATTGTAACCCACATTTGCGAATAACATAGCACGTTATACCGGTTTTTTATATCAATGTCTTCGTTACAGTAATTTCTGAAAGGCAGAGTGCTCTGACTAGACAGACATTATATTGCCCTGGCCTTTATTTAAATGTTGATTATCAGGTAAAAAAGATCAACCAGTCTAACGTATACAGGTCTTGCACATCTGAATTGTGTTTATTCCTTAAGATGCTCATTTCTAATTAAACGCTTCTTAAATGCATAAATCTTATAGAAATGTTTTGACTGGATCTAAAAATCACCTTCACTACAAATCAGAGCTCGCAATGTCAGAACACGTTTGCAGATCGGTGTTCTAAAACTCTAAAAATAATCAATAATCTAAACTAAAAATAATCAGAAATAAAAATAATCTAAACTATCATTTACACATGATAAATTATACATTTCTAAATAGTTAAAATCATTTAGTTAACAAAACTAATTCAAAAAGTTTGCTTGTCTAATAATTTTTTTTCTGCAAACACCTATCGATGGGCTTAAATTTAAGATATGTACTCATACGTAAATAGTTAACAGAGTGTTATGGCATTGCTTATACAATGCTACTTACATATCTGACGATAACAGCGAAAAATCGTTCTGTTTACCATTGACTTTCGGAATATTGCATAAAACAGGCCAAATGTAAATTACCGAATTTTATTTTGTTTAGTATTACAGCAGCATTAAATATTTTTCAAAGTCCATATCTAGTGCATAGACCTTGGACTAGCAACTCAAACACCACTAAACCAATTACCGATGGATGTCTCATTGGAAAGTTAAATGCTGATTATTATTTCATTAATCTTCAAAGTAATTTCATTAACGAAAGGACATCTAAATTTTACCCTAACATTTTTTCTGAAAGCTGTAAGTCGGTCTAATTTTCCCTTGTAGTGTAATCATTCGCCATTGAAATCTGATTTTATCAATTGATTTTTGCACCAACATTCAACTCTTAGAATTCTCTAATTTTCGAGTCGTTCATCCAGTAAAGTTATAAAGTGCAAACGTTTTAAAAACTTATTTTAATGGCACGGGCAATTATTATACTTGAAAATCAATAAACTTTAATATAATTACTTAATAATAACCTAAAACAGGACTTAGAGGTATTCATTTTTGGGCATTTTGCCTTCTTACATAGTTGTGCTTCGCTCTAGATTCGATTATTATTTATTCATTCGTAGTAGATGTTATGAAGAGTATTCAAATATATTACTCAGGGTCTAATAGACCCTGGGGGGTTTAGATATTTGGGGGGTTTAGAGTTGCAGGAACACTGTCGGTGTTTAAACGTTATCAAATGAAACTTTGGTCAGTTTACATTTGCTATTAGTAGCAGTTAGTTGTTATCAGTGGGCCAAACTAATTTTCGCTATCTAATACTCTGAATGAAAAGTGCAAGTTAATAAACACTATCCCATTTCGTCAGTCATCGTTGTACAGTGACCGGCTCACGAGAATGCACTTGATCCATTAGTAAACAATCATATGGAATAACAATCCAGCCATTCAAATTGAATATTCACCCAGATGTATGTACTAAACTAAAAACATCGTCTTATTAAAAAAAACCAATAAAAAATAAACATTGTCTTAAATCTGAAATGTTTACCATCAAACATGTGTTCTGTTTGAAAACTGTAGCAATTCTTAACTAATGTTATTAGTTTAAATGCTTATCCCAGGTTTTGTTTTGTTATTTTTCTGCCACTTTTAAACTAGGAATATGCTCCGATTTCCGTCCCGTACGAGAATTTTTACTCACTTTTTAAGTTATTAGTTGACGCTTTTTATAATTCTTTTTTTTTAGGGAGAGGAGAGAAAAATGCATTACGCACACAGGTGGCAAGCCTGTAGTGTGGGGCTCCCCTAAAAAACGGGTTTATCCACTAAAAAACCTCCTCTAATCTTTAGGATTCTAACCTGGAATTGTTTATCACATTACGTCAGGCTAGGCCTAAATTTTTCTAACGCCGGTGGGGCTCACTCCTTATCCAGCCACTCGATCAAGGGATCTGGGCCACTTCGCGGTCCAGATCGGGTTTCTTTTCCAGGAGGATGCCCCGGACGAACTGTGATGAACAATCCCAGTTGCCCTCACCCTCCAAGATCTTTTGGCAGACCGAGTCCACCGAAAATGCACCAAAAATTTGTGTGGCCTTCAGGCGGGACCCTTCCCTACGGGGGCAGCGGAAGAATGTGTGTTCCGAATCGTCGGGAACGCCCGGGCAATAAATGCAGTCCGGTGAACCGGTCTTGCCCATCCGGTTCAGGTACGACCGAAAATAGCCGTGAATTGTCAAGAATTGGCCGCCGTTCCACCCATGGTTGGACGTGTTTGATAAGTCACGCAGTCCATCGTCCTCGGGTGTCGTGCTCCCAGCTGTGTTGCCACTGCTGGAAGGTTCGGGAGCGCTCTTCTGTTCTTGCCGTGTCCTTGCCAATCTCGCCTTGTCTCTGATAAATTGCCTTCCTCTCTTCTGCCAAGAGCTTGACAGGGATAACTCCGGTGACCACCAGGACGGCAGGCTCGGACACTGTCCGGTAGGCGGAACACACCCCGAGCGCCGCTCGACGTTGAACTCGGGCGAGTCGCAACCTGTACTACTCTTTATCGAGAGCGTCTGCCCACACCTCTGCTCCACCTCTGCACGAACTGAACCGCGGACATCAACAGACGTCTTCTGCTGGATCGTGGAACCCCGACATTGGCCATCAGCCTACTAAGGCAAGTGACTACCTAGGCGGCCTTGTCCACCGTACGGAAGATCTGATCCCTAATCCCGAAGTACTTAGCAGCACGAGTTGATTGGACCACCTCCCTTCCCACTCGGAAGGGTTTTTCACATGAAATTCCTTTCAAATCTATACTTATTTAATACGCTAAGGGTTTTTTTGTCTTGAGAACTCCTCCTACAATTTTCAACCGATTTTTAAGTTTTTGGTGTCGTTGGATAGGACTTGGCCTGTAGTTGTTTCCGCCAAAAATTGATAAGAATCTGACCGAAAATAAAGGCACTATCCACCATTGAAATCTCAAAATTTCCCATTTAAATAACATTGGGATTAAATAAAGCATTTTAAACATCTGATAATAATCAGCTGTAAATACGTGATGTTTTGGTGATTAAAGAGATTCACAATATTGGATTGGTCGGATGTAATTGATTTAGAGCTAAAAGTAACATCTGTATTGTATTAAAATAAATTGCTCGATTTCGAGCAACACGTATACTAGTTACAATAAAACCTCGACTCCCGATAGATCCACACTCCGGACAACACTGATCCGCATGAGGCTACAGCAGCGCTCGTACTTGCAACACGTGACTCACAAAATAATAATAGCAGGTTTTTTCGCGTCTCGTTCGTCGATCTTCATACAACGTAGCCTATAAACATAATAACAGTACCGCATTTCCCACTAGGCCTACTAGGCCCAGGCCTAGGGCGCAAAATTTTAGGGGGCGCTAAATTTTGAGGGGTTAAAAAGGGAAATTAGCCCTTATTCAAAAACAAATTATCGAAATTTGGATTGTAAACGCCTGCGAAAGAGGGCGACGCAACGCAAGGTTCGTTATGCCCTTCTTGCGTTGTTTTGCGGCTGCGGCCAAACGAAACAAATAGTAGGCCTACTCCACGTACAGAACTCCATCCGTGTTATTTTACACATCACCCAAATAAAATTTTCACGATACTAACCCGCCTGTTCTATTGCCCCGGACTATAGTCACTAAAATGTAACTTCCATGACAATAACCAACATGACAAGTAACTAAGACGACTCGGGTGGAACCAACCCCTATGGTGGTCGGGTGGAAATCGTAATTTTTTCTTGAGTTTTCACGTCACGAGCTTTCAATCAAGTATATGGTTGACGGGGTTTTGAATTCTGGGAATGCTTGGAGAACTTGTGTTACATCGACATTCAAAATCCAACTTTCAACTTTAAAGTGATTTAGTGTGCATACTATAAAAGAGAGAGCAAAACCTCAATTACAAAAGTTGTAAATAAGTTAATTCCGCAATAACGATTTTTCATCAAATATCAGATCAGGTGCACCCTTAAGGCTCTAGTTAAAAACAAAAACTAAAGAAGGTAGGCCTACACGAATTTTCAGCCACCACAGCAAATTTTAAAGGTCTCTATTTCTGAAAATGTTGAAGAGGGTGATCTATAGTCAATTTTTCTAGAGTTTTCACGTGAAGAGCTTTCAATCGAGTATGTAATTGTAGGGGTTTTAATTTTGGGAATGTAAATAACTTGTGTTACATCTTTCCAACTTCCTTTTTAATATAGATATATTATTGTATGTACAGAATGTCATAAAACCCGTTACTGGCTATGAATATTCGTATTCTACACATCAAAATTAATCGAAAATGTTCAAGATTTGTTTTGATTTCGGCTTTGTTTAACCGCCATCCGCCTTTTTGTTTTTACACTAAATAATTTTTATATCCGTAACAGATCATATAAAAGTCCATATTTGGCATGAACTTTTATCACCCCAATGTTAATTTTCAAAAAAAAAAATTTTTCTTTGTTTATTTTCTAAATGGTGGCCTCTTTAAATTTGTAAGCTCAAATATTTTATACTCGGTATATTTAATAAATATTTTAAAGGAGACAAAATTTTGACGATATAAATTATCTAACCAATGACACCAAGTTCATATATGAGGATTTGACAAAAATATCTAAGTTATTGATATTTTCCTGTATTAAACATTAATTTAGGATTTTTAATTCATGAAAATTAAGTTTTTTTTAAATATAGAAATTGCTATCAGCTACGGACGGACGGGCATTTCGTGGCCGATATTGCGGCAGGGAGGGCGCAACTATTTTGTGTGCCTAGGGGCGCCGTTTGGCTAAATGCGGCACTGCATAAGAATTGAATCTGCCGAAATTGCGGCAGATTTTATGCGCTGCGGCCGTCTTTCACCGACGAAATTGACATAATGAATTGGCAATTTTGGCCATTGCAGTAGCAATAGCAATTAGCTACCTCTTTTCAGTGGTCCGATCGCCATTTAGAGCCGACAATATAAGCTATGAACGAGTGAACGACAAGAGTCATATCGGTGGTATTGGCTCCTGTAAAATCAACTTGTTGTTAAGCAATATTTACTCTACTATTATGTTTTGATTTGTCATAATTAAACAATCATATGATTTCGAAAGAAATGTTTTTAGAAATGTAATGCAACAATTATGGATTTAAATTGTAAAATGTGATCCATTTCGATCCATACGATCTTGAATATTCAAGTGCATTCTCCTGGGCCGGTTACTGTATTTGAATTTGAAAGTAAACTGATAAGTAAACAGAAAAACTAAATAAATTAAAATGACAGAGGGAAGACAAGTTATTTTTTAGAAGACAGCTGTTTGTTTTCATGAAATGAATCATACGTTAGGTAAACTTAATTAATTTTTCCTTATCTTTAAAATACATGGAAACTTTAAATTCCAATGGGGTGAAGCATATTGAAGTGAGGGTGTCCAAGACGTCTACAGAGAATTCCCTTTAATTTGACAGCTCAAACATCAAAATCGGTTCATAAATAAAATAATTTTGCTGTTCACAAGAAATTCCTTACGGATTTAGTAAGAAAGATTTTATACATATTTAATACGTAACACGTTTATTTGTGCAAGGAATTCCTCCTACAGTTTTTAACTCATTTTAATTATTTTGGTAACATTGGATAGACCTCGGCGGAAAGTTTTTTCTAAAGCATGTGGTAGAAATCCATCCAAATGGAAGGGCCCTACAATCCCTTAAAGTTGGCTATTTTGCCATTTGACTAACCTTGCTCAGTAAATTAATTTATTTTCAAGTTTGGCACCTGTAAAGAGTAAATACAGTACACGAGCAAGAATATCTAGCTATTCATAACAAAGATAGAGGGTAGGCTACAATGGTTATTGATCTGTTAGTATATGTAACCGAAAATATGTGGTGCAAAACAGTGAGCAAAATGTGAGCAATAATGGGATTGGTCCCGGGGCAGGGACTGGCGACACTTAGCGTCTACAAAGTAATTTAATAAAGGAGCGCGCCGTTTTAAAAGGACCCATAAAATGTCTCCTTTGTTTACATTAAAACATTTGTTAAGGTTTTGATTTGAAAACTAAAGCGATGTATGTTGTAGATGAGTGATACAGATCTATTTATTATTTGGCTGTAGTACATGCTGGCATCACTGATCCTGATCACTCGCTGAAGAGTTGTGGTCGACGTCGCTCGCTGCGGCTGTGGGAGCGGTGAGCGGCGTACCTTTGGTGACCCCTCCCCCTCCCCCACAGCGGCGCCGCATTGACTATGAGCGGCTCAATCAGCTGTTGGGGAATAGGCGGGGCCAACGGTAACTAATTACGCTCCGGCAGGCTTCCCCGCGCCGCCACTGTGACGTCACTATCGAAAGCCTTCTGTTGTGTTCTGATTCCTGAACGCTGCGAGCGAGCCACCTGATCTCTGCACACTGTACTCGCCATTTGCCACCCTTACGTTCAATTACAACTGTATTTTTTTCTTAATTTTTAATGGGTTTACACGTTTTAACAGTATTTACTTGCGGTAGACTAATCAATGCTGTGGAGGTAAATAATAATAGTTATTAAATCCCGTGTCATAAATGCAACGGAATGTTGCGTACCGAGCTGTAAATCTAATTATGATGGAACAGAGCATAAATATGTTTTACGCTTCCATCTGATGTACATTTAGCTTTAAGAGAGAAGTGAGTTAGATGTAATCGCCGGGAAATTTTTGAACTTATAGAGAATTGAGTTATTTTTGAAGACAAATTTTTTGAATCAATTGAAATCAATTGAAGACCGATATTCAAAGAAAACAACTAAATCTAACTAAAAAATACTAAATATACTAAAATTTTAATTAAACTAAAAAACTGAATCTTCCTTTAAATATATAGGCCCATAACTAACAACAGTTTTATAAAACATATCTTTTAAGTTGTCTAGATGTAATAATTTTAGCGTGACATTTGTTTTATGAAATAACGACAATATCGTGTGAATTTTTCAACTAACCTTGTATTAATTCCTTAATATACCGGGTGTCCCTAAAGTCTTGGCCAGATAAAGAAACCGAATAGTACGAAAAAATAATTGGTTGCAAGATAAAGTTTTATTTTCAGTTTTAACAAGTTAAGTGTCTTGTTGTTCCATGAATGGCTTCAGTTTATACAGCTATTTTTAAACCCAATAAACTTCAGTTTACTCAGTCATGAAGACACTTATTTATCTACATGAAGACAGTTTTCTTAAAATTAAGTCACAGAAAAGGTTCTTAGTTAAATTTCTAAGGAAATACTACAGAGCTGACAATTGGATGGACAAAAGCTCGTGAAGGATTTGGTTTATTATGGCCAGCACATAAAAAAGTTTACAGTTATAATGATGTATTGTCATTTATTGAAAGAAAGTGATTTAATTATGTAAGTAACGTTATCTTACTTCCTTAAATTAAAAATATCGAAATTTTAAAACCTTTACAGTAAATTCATTGTACATGCTTTCAATCCGCTGATTGTAAACACACAAGGTATTTTGTCTAAATGCAGTGTGGATGAGCAAAACCTCAAGAAGGATTTTGTTTACTATGGCCTAGAAACGTTTATAATTATTATATTTTATGATACTTTATTTTTATTTTAGACAGCTAAAAACTAATCTTGGAGAAGAAAAATTGACTTAGGATCAGTTAAGGGCTGTATTTAACAGTATTCAGTAGATTACCTGCCAGCCCTACAATGCAAAAATATCCACTATCGTTAATGATGGAAGGTACCAACTACTGTACCTCCTTCATTTCAAAAGAAGGAAAAAAAATTTAGATAAACAAAATATTGCGATTAAAAATCCTCAAAAATTACAGATTTATTCCAAATAACCTGCTCAGGAGTATTACCACAACAAAACCCTGATAAACGGGTGCACGACAAGTGTAGGACACATACGATTCAGCCAATATAAAAGTGTATGTAAAACTCGACACCAGTGGCGGCGGCGTCAGGGAAATAATTAAGCCTACTGCCCCCGTCCCGACGCCAGAGTAAGCTAGGTGTAATGTTAAATTACAGTCCTGTCTCTCCTATCGGTATTGGTATTCCAAATACTAATATCACATGTAAACTACAAAATTTAATTGATTTTTTAATCAATTTTTAGTTTTAAAATTTGTTACAAGAAAAATTATTGCAAGGAAATGGCAGTTCAAAGAAGTGCATTTTATAGACTTTAATACCTTTAATTCCTTTAATACCTTTATTGAAATGGCGACCTTACTCAATAGGTAGTTTAAAGCCAAGTATGAATGAGGGATGAATGTAGGGATGATTGTGGCGCAATCTTGTAGTCTTGTTACTGACTTGTTATCTGGTTTATATCTGGTGGTGTATTTGTTATCTGTTACTGACTTGCATTCTCCTTAGACAGGACTGTTAATTCATATCCCAACAGTCAATGGTATCTAGGGACCTACAGTTTAACGTGGGATCCGAACCACAATTTTGACCTCTTATATACGAATTGGTCTAATTATGAGGATGGTTTTTATGGATGAACTAGTTTTCACTAGTGCGGACGTTAATCCCCACCAGGGAATATCGCACCCACAAGCCATCGTTTATAACTATCGACAATTCGTGACCTCCAAAAGTAGCTGGATTACAGGACGTCGCCACCGTCCCAGACTACCTTACATATTACATATTACCTTGCATATATTTGCACTAATATAGCGTTTCATTTACCACTAATGGAGCTGTGGTATCCATCAAGTATCGACGGGCAACAACTAGTATTTTTTTATATTAGTATATGTTACAGACAGTGCGCTAAAATGCCCAGTAGAAAATAAAAAATTCTGGAAAATTGAAAAAATTAAATATTTATATCTTATTATCTTATCTTTCTTATAGGCCTACTCTAAAACAAGCTCCGTTTGTACGGGCAAACTTTTTTTCGCTCCATTTACATTACAACATATTTATAGAGCGAAGCTCGGCTCCCCGGTACTGTTACTTTAATTCATTATTTGCAAGTACAGTAACTAGGAAATTTTATTATTAAAAAAAATTTGAAAAGGTTACCACCTTGCATATATTTGCACTAATATAGCGTTTCATTTACCACTAATGGAGCTGTATCCATCAAGTATCGACGGGCAACAACTAGTATTTTTTTATATTAGTATATGTTACAGACAGTGCGCTAAAATGCCCAGTAGAAAATAAAAAATTCTGGAAAATTGAAAAATTAAATATTTATATCTTATTATCTTATCTTTCTTATAGGCCTACTCTAAAACAAGCTCCGTTTGTACGGGCAAACTTTTTTCGCTCCATTTACATTACAACATATTTATAGAGCGAAGCTCGGCTCCCCGGTACTGTTACTTTAATTCATTATTTGCAAGTACAGTAACTAGGAAATTTTATTATTAAAAAAAATTTGAAAAGGTTACCGGTAACGGTTGTTAAGAATAGATTTAATGACAGGTATGAATTTTAATTTTTACATGTTATTTTAATGATGATTCAAATTATGACTTTCTATTCAAAACTACAATATCGGAAAAAGTGTAGTCAATATCTATATCTGTGCTTAAGGCACCGGAATGAAACTGAGAATACTCAAGAGGTCTATTGGGTGGATAATCTTTGTTTTTATTTTATTACCAATATATTTGTGTTGGGCTTGGTAACACAGTGCATAGTATATTACAGGTACTTTAAAAAAATAATAAATACTTACTAACATCAAATTTAATCAAACAAATTTTTATTGCTTTTCCTTACAAATAAATAACAAGGAATGTTTAAAAATGTAAACTGTACTAGTGTCTTGGTTGTGTTAATGTATTATACAGTGATGTTGAGAGAGAGTATGGTAATGGGAGTTAGAGTGGGAGGGCCGACAGGAGGTAAAAGTGGAAGAGGGTACCATAGACCGATAATAGTGGCAATGTCCCGCGGATTAACGTCGGGCTGCACCGGCAGGTGTTGGAGATAACGACACGTGGCCATAAATGCGCGTTCGTCCGCGTCGCACAATACTGAGCGCCGAACGCCAAACTTTGAGCCATCCCTGCAAGTGCAGCAACTGCCTTTTTTATTGAGTAATGTATACTAACGATCTTTAGGGGTGCGATATTCAAATCCGGTTTAGGTATGCCTCCTCTGCTTTTGCTTTTTCACATTTTAAGCATTCGGTTCAACTTAATAGTTTATAATAGCCTTCTGGGGATGTTGAAGCCGCATATTAATTTTAAACTGATACACAATAGACCTAATGTTTACTACAGGAATACCCCTTTATAAAAACTCTTAAAGCTCCCCTCTACCTGAGCACGAATGCCCCCCACGGCAGCGGCCGTAGGCGAGTTTTATGATTGTACGACTTTGTGTCTGAATTTTACCTGCTCCCGTTGGGGTGCAGTAAAAATATTTTCGGGGGTACGACTGAGTGTCGTCGCCCAAAGCCCGCCGCAGCGAAGACACCATGTCGTACCCTGGCTAATCTCCTCTCTCACTCTCTCTCGGCTTGGCTACCTGCATAGCCTGAGGTGTGGGTTTTGCTTTGGCGCACAGGTCTGTTCTCTCGGCGTCGGCGGACACCCCACATTGATTATGCTATTTATCTTTCCTTACTGAAATCTTACAATAAAGTAGTTTTTCGATATAGAAATAGTATAACTCGTTTCAACTACTGGACGCTAAAAGCATAACACTAAACTATAATCAGGGTTTTTCACATAGAGGCAATGTTAGAGTATTAAATAACATTGACAAAAACTGACTTAATCTGAACTTTTTGTTCTGTATCTGAACAGCATCAACTGACTGCAAAAACACTCTTAGGCCAACATATACAGCAAATTCAATTAAGTGTACTAGACATTTATTAAATGTTACCGTTACCTTTATTGATCCCTTTAATACTTCCTCCGTGTGGGTTAAATTAAACAATTTGTTTAATTTTGTTATTGTGATTTGTCTACTAATATAACCTTAATTTGCATGAATTAGTCTATATTCACATCTAACAACTACAATTGGGATAATTTCACTCCTTTCCTACGCGAAGTGTCATTGATCTCTAGCTGTCGGTCCCTCGTTAAACCTCCCCTCTCGGGGTACGACATGGTGTCGTCGCCCGCCTCAAGCGGCAGCGACGACACCATGTCGTACCCCCGCAGAGCAGGTATAGTGCGGCCGCAGGTAAAATTGGCTACGACGACACATTGTCGCTTTACCGAGTTTTATAGCTGCAGGCTGCAGAGAGCATAGGTTTACGAGAATCGTGTTTTCAAATTAACTAATTAAAATAGAGATTGACTCTAGACTTTTTCTTAAAAAAGAAAGACAGATCTCGTCTTCTCTGGTTTTAGATTTTTTAAATGAAATTTATAATTTTGGTTATAACTGTCTAAAATCATCTGTTTTTCTCCAGTCGTAAGTTTTATAGATGCAGAGGTTTACAGAAGTCGTGTTTTAAAACTAACCAGGTAAGATAGATATTGACTGTTAACTTTTTACTTTCTCCCCCTATACCATGGTATATGGAGAAAGTATTGTTTGCGTCAAAATTTTCGAATTTGAGTTGTTGGTGGATTTATCCATTTTGGTTCCCCCTGAGTCCAAAAAAGTGGTTTTCGGAGTGATGTCTGTGTGTGTGTGTGTGTGTGTGTGTGTGTGTGTGTGTGTGTGTGTGTGTGTGTGTGTGTGTGTGTGTGTGTATGTGTGCCATTAGCTGTGGGGACATCTTCCTGAAACTGGCCAGACTATGTGGACATTTAAAATTATGTGGACATCAGCCATGTCCCCATAATTTTATGTGCTTTTGAATTAGCTGTGTGGACCTGAGGGGTTCAACTGGTGCTGCCACCTATGTTGTTTGAGTGACCATCTTTCCAGCTTCACAGACATCTTCTATAATAGCCAATCCACATTTAAAGCAATGCTCACAATCAGTTGTGACTAGTTTGAACATTGCCCAAAATATTATATCTAACTATATTAATTTATATTATTATTTATAATAGTATAAAATTTATTTTATTGTATTAAATTTATCAACATAATTTTAATCTTTAAAAATATTTATTAATTTTTTGCGAATTCCCCTATATCGAATACGCTATTACGGTGGAAGTCACGGTAAGACCTGAGCCCAGGACCATGTTACTTTTCGTTTTGACTTACCCAGAAGCAAAAAAAAAATTGTTCTTATTCATGTATATATATATATATATGTATATATATATATATATATATACATATATATATATAAGTTATCGTTTTCACAGACACGTATAAATAAATATTATATATATATTAATATTTATTAATAAGTGTATAATATTTATTTATATAAATAAATAATATTTACACGTATATTTACACGTATAATATTTATTTATACGTGTCCGTGAAAACGATAACTTTTGAATGAAACCTCCTATTTTGATAAAATTTGGTACAGGGATATAAGGCAGCATTTACTTGATCGAGTTCACAAACCAGAATGGTCGGACAATGTTAACGGGGTTTTATGGGGTTTCTCAAGGGTAAAAAATGGGTGTTTTCTTTTTTGACCACAATTTTTAAAATTCAAAAAATTTAACCATTTAAAAGAGCCCAAAAAACCAACAATTTAGTATTTTTATATTTTTACTTGGCTTAAATGGTTATACATACAAGGAAAATCAACAAAACCATCTATCTTTCTTAATTATTGACATAGCTTGATAAAATTTGGTATGTAAATTCACTTAGTAAGATTTAACTTATTTTTGCTTACAAAAAACATATGGCACCAAACCAAAGTGCTCACCCCTATGTGGTGTTCATGGCAAAATAAAAATATCAAAATTCTGTAAGAATTTCGCTTAGTGTACGCAGGTCTGCTGCCACGTTGGTATTTATGTATATATATATAACTTTACTTTTTATCGAATTTCCCTATAGGGAATACGCTATTACGGTAGCAGTTATGGTAAGACCTAAGCCCGGGACTATGAAAATTTTTGTTTTGAGTCCCATAGAAGCCAAAAACACTGTTCATTCAAATTGATATACATGTGTATATATATGTGTGTGCGTGTGTATCCGTGAACACGATAAATTTTGAAAGGAACCTCCAAATTTTATGACATTTGGTACAGGGGTATAAGCCAGCATCTACTTGAATGAGTTTGAGAACCAGAATAATCGCACCATGGGAACGGGGTTTTATGGGGTTTAAAATGGGTCAAAATGGGTTTTTGACATTTTATACCTTAATTTTTTAAATCCAACAATTTTAATACATTATAAAAGCTCAAAAATGTAAACAATTTAGTATTTTGCATTACTAACTTGGCCTAAATGGTTATGGAGAAAATCCAATAAAATATGTTTTCCATGTTATTCCTATGGGAAATAAAGAAAACCTTCTATCTTTTTTATTTATTGACATATCTAGGTCAAATATTTAATATGTATATTAATTAGGAAGAGTTTAACCTAAATTTGCTTTCAAGGACCAAATGGCAGCAAACCTAAGTACTCACCCTCATGGGGTTTATGGGGTAGTTGAAAAGTAAACCATTGCTTGATAAAATTTAGTGTGTACATTTACTAGGTACGGTTTAAATTTTAGGTACTAACAAAACCCATATGGCGACAAACCTAATTTCTCAACCCCAGTTTTAATACCTTTATTGAAATGGTGACCTAACTAAATAGTTAGTTTAAGTCAAGTATGAATGAGAGATGAGTGTAGGACGATTGGGGCACGATCTTGTAGTCTTGTTACTGACTAAGGCCGACAGGACTGTCAATTGATAGCCCAACAGCCAATGGTATCTAGGGACCTACAGTTTAACGTGGCATCCGAACCACAATTTCGATCTCATATATACAAATTGGTCTAATTATGAGGATGGTCTATATGGAGGAACTAGTATTCACTAGTGCGGATGACGTTAATCCCCACCAGGAAATATCGCATCCACAAGCCATCACTTATAACTATCCACAATTCATGACCTCCAAGTAGCTGGATTACAGGACGACGCCATGCACCGTCCCAGTCTGCGTGGTATTTTTTTATGGGGAAATAGAAAAAAATACTGAAACTCCGTTGGAAATTCGCTGATACACATGTCTGCTGCTACTTCTGCTGCTGCTATGTCTGGGGTATTTAGTTTTCCAATAAGTTTATAAGTTATACAAAATTAACTAATTTAGTTCCCTTGTTTAAATAAAAATATTTTATCAAACCAAATTTATCAGTAAAATTTTATGGAATACGCCTGTCTAGAAAGGCTGATGTCTTATTGTAGGCCTTTGTTGTTGTATTTGGAGGGGGAAAATATTGCTGTGACTGCATGATCTTAATAATTTATTTATTAATAGTAGGTACTTTAAATTTTGTGAATTTTTAATTATAGGCCCATTGGAAGTTTGAATGATTAACTGAACAATATAATAAATTTATTCTGGAGAATATAAATATTATGAATTGAATTGTAAATAAACGGTATCAGATAACTGACACATACTTTCTCCCAGCAATATAAAAAAATGTGTTAAAAGCTTTAAACATTAATGTCTTGATGACTCAGTTAGGATAGCTACCAGCTGAGCAGCGCGAGTTTGACCCTACGCGCGTCTGTGACTTTTAACAACGTACTGCGTTTACCACAAAACGAAAAATTGAATTTTCTCCGCAACCACTTGACGTAGAGCAATAATTTAAAATACTGAATTATTTAGTTTTATATGCTTTATTTAATGGTGATATGTAAAATTTATTTAAAAATAACAGCTATTTTGAAAATCTAAAAAATGTATTTTTTAAATACTTTTTACCGTATAACTTTTGAACGCGCATTTTCTCAGAGATGCGGGTGGTGTCATTTTATTCAGCGTTTTAATCTTAATAAACCATAAAATTTTAATCAAAATCGTTAGAGCCGTTTTTGAGAAATTTAGATTTTTCACGTTTTTTAGGGTTTTGGGGGGTAAACCACCCTTAAAAATAAAAAATTCAAAAAATCGAGAAAAACAATAAATAAATACATAAGACAAATAAATAAGTTACAACAAAAATATCACAGCTGGTTTCAGTTCATGGTGGTAGAGTCAGGTACGTAACGTAGAAGTCCTAGGGAGCGGAGCGTATCCCCACCGG
>CM061533.1:113718921-113949874 GCA_030545055.2 Neoaliturus tenellus
TGCTCGGATAGGCCCCCGGTGAGACAAATTCTGATGGGCTATTTAGAACGCACAGCATTTTTCACTTTAGGCCTAAGGCCTTTGGCTGAACAGAAGAGTGTTTTTTTTATTGTTGTTAATAATGTAGTTTAAGTGTAGTTTTCTGTGTCATGTAAAAGTTCTGTCCCCATTAATGTGTAATTTAACTGTGAAAACCCGTGTTCGGTTCAGTGCAAGTAAAGCCGCGTCCGCACTGGCCGAACATTCGCGGCGAACTTGTTCGGCGAACAAAAAAAATCAACAAACATCCCTAACGAACAATTACCGGCCATATGATTTACATTCTAAAAGGGTAGCAACGAACAAACAAAAGTTCGGAAGAACTTTGTTCGGCGATCATGTTCGGCCAGTGCGGACGCGGCTTTAGGCCCAGGTGTAGCCTAATTCTGTCACAGCTCATGTTTGTGGCCTCTGAACCCAATGTTTTTGTTTTCTAGGGTTGCTGCAGTTAAATTTCTTTGTCCCCAACTAGGCTAAGACATTCCTGTCAAACAAATCCAGAGAAAAATAGGTTTTACTGAAAGCAGCAAACCTTACCGAAAAGTTTCGCTGTTTTCATTTTTTTCTAGTCATCTGTTTGGCCCTGTGGGCTAAATTAAGTTTTATTTCATTGTTTCTATTGCCATGTAACTTTCCTGAAATTCTGAATTTTTTCTGTTGCCCCAAAGTAAAAATAGTCCTTCTGAAATATGTAAAAATGTTGGTTCACCAGTTGAGTGACAGGTAACTTTAAACCCACAAAGTCTCTAAATATTTTTTAAGCATTCAAATGATATTATTAAGCAACCTCAACCTCTGCCACAACTTTTGAAAGCATTTCCATCAAATTCTGTCAATATTTATAGAAACTGTTAGCAATTTAAGACTGCAATGTACCGTCAAGCCAAAAATTTTCAAGTAGACCTGTTTTCTGTTATGACAACTGTTACATGCTTTATAATGTAAACAAATTGATACAGTAAGTCACTAGTACCTAGTTATTGAAGAAAAAGTAGGTTAGGCCTATTAAAAAGACCAAATATTTGTATATTGTCCAAAATTGGAAAATTTATCTAAAATTAAATTTATTTAAAATCTACGTTTTATTCTAGTCATCTGTTTGGCCCTGTGGGCTAAATTAAGTTTTATTTCATTGTTTCTATTGCCATGTAACTTTCCTGAAATTCTGAATTTTTTCTGTTGCCCCAAAGTGAAAATAGTCCTTCTGCTGAAATATATGTAAAAATTTTCGTTCACCAGTTGAGTGACAAGTAACTTTAAACCCACAAAGTCTCTAAATATTTTTTAAGCATTCAAATGATTTTATTAAGCAACCTCAACCTCTGCCACAACTTTTGAAAGCATTTCCATCAAATTCTGTCAATATTTATAGAAACTGTTAGCAATTTAAAACTGCAATGTACCGTCAAGCCAAAAATTTTCAAGTAGACCTGTTTTCTGTTATGACAACTGTTATGCTTTATAATGTAAACAAATTGATACAGTAAGTCACTAGTACCTAGTTATTGAAGAATAAGTAGGTTAGGCCTATTAAAAAGACCAAATATTTTTATATTGTCCAAAATTGGAAAATTTACAAGTAGGCCATTGTTTTTAATGCCGGATTACATCTTTTTTTATTTTTGTCACATTAACCACTGCTGGTTTTTAAATCAAATGCTTCAACTAGGTATGGAAAGTCAAAAAGGACATGAAATTAACACTTGCAAATAATTGTCATTTCCAAAAAAAGAAGTGCACTTATGGGAGAAATTGTACCGTGGAAAACCTTGTTGATTTATTTTTTTTTACTTTTGTCACTGCCTGTACTTCTTTAAAGGAACACAAAAACCCTTGTAATAAATTAAAACAGTATTGGTATATTCTGGAGTCTGGTAGAGTGCACCTGTTTCACAGGGTCCCTGAAGGACAACTTCCACCGCCAGCACCACCGCATGGAGGAACATGGGACGGGCCGGTGGGGATACGCTCCGCTCCCTAGGACTTCTACGTTACGTACCTAACTCTACCACCATGAACTGAAACCGGCTGTGATATTTATGTTGTAACTTATTTATTTGTTGTCCCTGTTGTTGTTTTGTAATTCTATTTTTGTTATTTAGTTTTAAGAAAAATGTTTTGCAATCTTGGAAAATAATTTTGAGGATGGGGCCCCCCTTGGAAATGATAAACAAGGTCAAGGTTGTATATATGTAAATAAAGTAGCTTCCAAATGATGTGTTTAAGGAGGAATATTTTTCCATAATAATTCTTTGTTGTAAAATAAATATTCTGTTTTATCTTGTCCTGGAAAGACTAGTCTCATTGGAGTGATCCCATCCACGCTATTGTTTGTTTGTTTTTCTTGTAGGTTGTGAGCCCCACCTCGCCCCCGTCCTCATGGGACACACTTCCAGGTCTTGGTTGTAGTGAGGCTGGGTGCGGAGGCGAGGTGGCGGTTCATAAGGCGGCGACATACTAATGGATTTTTCACCGGACCAAGAACAAGACCGAGCATCGTACCAGGCAAAAACAGCAAGTCCGGTAGTGCGTCAGGAGTCTATATATTAAACCGAGCACCGGACCGTGAGCTCTAGCCCTCCGAGCGTTATTCATCGATTTTTCACCCCAGCTTTTCGGCCTCCGAGCGTTTGAGTCGATTTTTCGACTCTTCGAAAACGTGATGTAACTTTATAATTAATGACAGAAATGGACCCATGAACACTACCGCTATTACCAAGAGGTTCTAAGATATCAAAAAACACCCATTTCAAATGGCGGATCGTGATTGGTTGTTTGTAATATGGAATGAAACATCTGGAAAAAAACTGCTAACTTTGTAAACATTGAAATATGTATTTTACCAATTGTTTTAAGGTTATAAATGATTAAAAGTGTTACTAATACTGTTAATTTGGAATAAATTAATATGTTTTATCGAGTTTATAAACGTAAATATGAGTAGGAATTAGTATAATATTCCTAGCTTGATTTTACATGTGTTCTTATGGTTTTAGGGTAAGTACCATAGGACATATTTGGTTTTATTCAACATACATTTTTTTCGAATGCTTCTAGCCTATATTAATTATACATTTTCTTAAACTGCATGAAATTCTAAACAAAATGTATATCTTGGATTTTTGATTATCTATTTATAAAATTATTTTTGAGTAGAGCAAAGTTACATAAAATATTTTTTTTGTATTTTTTATTTTCAACCTGTAGCCTAATTTTGGAAACAATTAGTAAGGGTAATTATTTTTTTATTTATAGATAGTCCAGTTTATTTACTTTCATAAAATATATACATTTATAGTGCTAGGTCATAAAATTTATGTTTTATTTATTTTTATTTGAAAGTATGCAAATCCTTGAAAAAATGCGTAAAGCTCCAGGGGTGCTATATTGAATGCTCGGAGGGCTAGAGGTTGTTATCTAGCGAAACATCAAGGAAAAGATCGGTCCGATGGACGATAGTGTGTCAGGGTCAATTTAGCTCCGGACGCCGTCGCGAACACTCACGTTTTAACCGATAGACCCACTCCCCGTATCCTCTGGCGCTCTCACTCACTCATGCTATCCCTCTCTCTTTCTAAACTTCCATCACCGCGCTCGGTGAATCTGTCCGGTACGATGCTCGGTCCAAGATCTTGTTTGGGGAAATGTTCGGAGTAAATTTACCTTCCTGTATGGTGTAATGTTCGGTACGATGCTCGGTCTGGTGTACGGTCTAGTGGAATAAAGTCCGGTAGTGTGTAGCCGCCTTTACACTTCCTGAACAAATTAAAGAGTAAAAACACTTTTTTCTGTTTTTTTATTCCACAAAGCATTCAAAATCGAACCAGGGCTGCGTATACCGTAAGGTTGTTTTCCCACGCGCTGTTTTGAAGAGGCTGGTGCTTTTGTATTATACACGATAATATCTAAAGACCAGTTTTTTGCGGCTTGTTAGCAGAAAGTTACGTAGTTTATTACTATAGGCCTACTTTGTGGTGTCTGGATTCGTCCACGATAAATTTGGCAATAAAGGTAATACACCGTTATCTTCCGAGACGATTTTATAAACAAAGATATATAATAATATGGTTGAAACGTGATTCGATCCCGGATGTGGAAATGCTCAAAATCATGTATATGGGTTCCAGCCGATTGATACCTCCTCCAAATCAAATACTTAAATTCCTACACTGCTGCAAAACTTAAATTCTCCTTCCTTATCACGTTGTCACAATAACTGGTGATGTGGCAACGAAATTCCTAGTTTTTCTATTGAGAATGTATAAATGTATATATTGGTGGAATAAAGTCATTATTTCATTATTTCATTATCATTATCAGATGAACGAGCTCGGCTTGAATTGAAAGAAGCCTTTTTGCACTGACATTTTAGTGTGTCGTCTGCTGATGATATTATTAATAGAAACAATGAGGAATTGTTTAAGCTTACCAAGCAAATCCTCTATCCCCAGGTCCTGACTTTTAAATCCATGATATGTTCATATAACTAACTCCATATCACTAGCCAAAGAAAAAAGTCCGTATTTTCCAGGCTCTAAAAAGGTTGAGCATGCACTGAAAGTCTAACAAAATTTGACGTCTTGCATTATTGGTGAGGATATTTAATAGATGAAAAAAATAGATGTTACCACATTTCCAAAATGGGCACAACATAGGGAACGCCCCCTAGAGGAAGTCATAGAGGAAACTGTATGACCTATGTCATGTTGCATATCATTTTAAAGGTCTTTGAATGTATATTCAAATTCCACAAACCCGACCTCTAAAGGTTGAATATGACGCGAGATATTGCGTTTTAAAATTTCGGCAAAATACTTTTTATGCAAAGTTTGACTGCCTGCCATTTCTGACTCGATCGTTCATTTTAGGTCGGCTTTACGGCATTGTTTTTTGATAAACATAATCCTAAAGCTTACGTTAAATATTTCAAAAGAATGTCATGGGCTGTCCCAAATTGGACTGAAAATAATATTGTAGTATTAATATTTCGGACAGCAATCGAAGACGGCAAATGAAGACTTATGAGAAAACATTTAACCTAATTTTCAGGATCTTTACAAAGAGAAGATAAATAGAATTCAAATAGATTTGAAAACAATGTTGCCAACTCGACCTCAAATGACCGTTTGAGCCAGAAATGGCAGGCAGTCCAACTTTGCATAAAAGCAGATTATCGAAATTTCAAAATGCAATAACTTGTGTTATATTCAACTTTTAGAGATCGGGTTTGTGTCATTTGAATCTACATTCAAAGAATTTTAAAATGATATATAACATGACATAGGCCATTACAGTTCCCTTAACGACTTCCTCTAGGGGGCGTCCCCCGTCCCCCGTGTTTTGCCCACTCTGGAAATGTGGCAACATCGATTTTTTACATCTACTAAATGTTCCCAACAATAATCAAAAGTCAAATTTTGTTAGACTTTTAGTGCATGCTCAACCTGTTTAGAGCCTGGACTATTACTGTATAAAAATATGACACCATAGGGAGATTTTACTTTCAAAAAAATATGACACCATAGGGAGATTTTACTTTCAAACACTGACATCATTTTGGTCTGAGTTAATACACAAACATTATGTGACAGTATAGCCATCGTATAGTCCGTGTCTCTATATTTTATTCCACCCTTTGTAGTATTCCGCTGAATGTACATAAGCCTATTTGGTGTGAGTGGGAAGCACCCTCCCGTGTCGTGCGCCCGCACTGATGGCTGCAACTGTTCTCGCGTACGTGGTCGTGGTCCCCGACCGCGACGCCGCCGAAGTTCGGACCAAGTAACTGGGCCACGCTCACAATCGTCGAAAATCGTGGGAGTTCCGGGACCTTTGGGTGGTATAACGCTGTAAAGCACTGGAACCGAGTGAAACAATAACAAAGGTTTATTTGTTTAAATCAGAAAAAAGAGAGTAAACAGTACTTTCAGTTGTAAACTTTCCAACTACGTAGCAAACAATATAATAATTAATTTTCGCAGGTGATAAACTTTTTCACACTAGTGTAGCGAAAAAGGATTTTTTACTATTTGTAAACTAGGCCATCATGGAAAACCTAGTTTATTTTAAGATAATGCAAAAGTGTATAAAAGAAACTTTTGCGAAATAGTAACCAAAATTTATATCTCAAAAACTTTATTTCCCTCATAAGATAAAAATTATGTACATTTATTTATTTTAAAATCAATTTTCATGTTTTTATAAAATTTTGATTTATTTTAAGCTTTCTCCTGTTAAGATATTACAGTCATTACAGCAGCATTGAACATGCCAACACCAGTAAAGCAATATATTACTTCAACTACGTTCTACGTTTTCACAGCGTTTTGAAGCCACACGTGTTTATACGCTGGCTCCGAAATGCGGTCCGTGCTTTTGAAGCCAGCTGGCTCCAAACCACTGTGAGGCTCAAAACACGGTCATTATCTCTAAAACCACCGCGTTTTGGAGCCACCTTGTGAAGCCAGGCGATGGCTTCGATGCGCGGTGTAGGAAGAGAAATTGGACTCAAAACTCTGTGAACGTCCTGATATATATATATATATATATATATATATATATATATATATATATATATATATATATATATATATATATATATATATGTGTCCGTGGTACTGATAACTTTTGAAGGGGACCTCCTATTTTGATGAAATTTGGTATGAAGGTGTAAGACTAGGTCTATTTTCATGAGTTCGCGAACCAGCATGATCCGGTTATGGGAACAGGGTTTTATGGGGTTTCAAAAGGGTCAAAAATGGGTTTTTTGCATTTTTGGAGCATAATTTTCAAAATTCAACAATTTTAACTAAAACCATTTTAAAGAGCTTAAAAAAATAAACAATTTAGTATTTTGAATTTTTAACTTGGCTTAACAGGTTACGGAGAAAAGCCAAAAATAGGTTTTCCATGTTAATCTTATGGGAAATCAACGAAACCCTGTATCTTGCTTATTTATTGGAATAACTTGATAAAATTTGGTATGTACATTCACTTGGTAGGGTTCAACTAAAAATTGCTTACAACACCCACATGGCGGCAAACCTACGTACTCATCACCCCTATGGGGTTTATGGGGAAAATGAAAAGAACACCATAACTTGATAATATTTGGTATGTACATTCATTAGGGAGGATGTAACTGATATTTGCTTACAATACCCATATGGCGGCAAACCTACATACTCACCCTCATGAAGTTTATGGGGAAAATTAAAAAGTGCCGAGTATTGAGACAGTTTGACATTTACCTAACGTAACTATTACATTTCCTAACAAAACTAACATTTTCTAACAACATCCCAAGTCAGCAAACCTACATACCCATTATTATGGTGTTTATGGGGAAAATACAATATCTTAAGATCGTTTGGAAATTCGCTGAGTACGCAGGTCTGCTGCGACGGGGGTATTATGTGTTCCCATGTGTCTTATACGTTAATTACAGCAGTTATTATAAAAATTTCAGCTAGATTTGGTTAATCACTTGTGTTTCAAACACACTCGTTTCAAATACGAAATAATTTATTTGTCAACTGTTAAAAGTACAGTTACAAAGCGAAGAAAGAGATTCCCATCAGTAATATTAGTTTTAGTAACTAATTATTCTATAATGGCGTAAAATGGGCCTATGGTTTCGATTGGGACTAACTAAGTATAAGGATAACTATAACGTGTATATAGCCTACGGTTTAGTTTGGACGACTGAGTCAGTTTAATCAATGGTTTTAGTTGCTTGAATAGCTATTTATTCGAAATTGAAAGGAGTTTCTCAATAGGTAGAGAGACGGGGGCTCGCAAACGATAAACATTTAACTGGTGGCTGACCATGATGGTTAGGTATTTTTTATTCAGGACCACCAACTGAAAAATAATTAACGGGCTCGTCCATAGTCCACAGTACATACCGTAAGTAGAATTGCATACAGTGGAAAAAATTATCTTTCTAAATTATACATTTCTTGGTAGTGAAAACTTCGATAATACTCCTCGATGAATCACTAATAAAACAATAAAACCCCTTCTAATTGAAAGCAAATATTAACTAGTATTTATAAAATACATAACAAAACTACACTTTGTAATTTCTCATTGCAGAAATCATTTTTTGCAAGGCGTATGTTTTTTAAGATCTGATATGTCTCAATGTTGTATCAAATTTTCTAGGTTCCATGAGTTTTCTGACTTTGCTGTTTGCCAATAAACATAAATACTTAACCTTCACGATTCATTTTCAAAAATACGCCATCGTGCAGTCCCGCACATGCAACTTTGTCCTCGCGACCACACCGTGGCCCGGATCAAGGCCCCGGGTGTACTCCACCATTCATGCCGCGGTGGCCGCGGCGCGTCTGCGCGTCTGTGCCGCCCGCACGCCCACGCACCCGCAGCGCCGCCGCCGCGCCGCAGCCAGAGCCAGAGTGCTCACTGCTCAGTACGTGGCCAGCAGCGGCGAGCGAGTGAGCGAGTGAGCGAGTGTCGCGTCGCGAGTGACAAGGGATGCTTAGAGCGAGGGATGGCCTCATCGTCCGCGCCCCCGCCTGCCAGACGCGCTAAATACGGTAAACCCGCACACACTGTCATTGTAGAGGGGAGAACATGTGGTGGCAACGACCACTGGGCACGTCACGGGGAGGTTCGAGGTTAGGAAGTGATCAGGAGGGCGTGAAAACAAAGCATTCCGAATGACATCTACAAAATTTTAACACTTTCTACCTCAAAAAATATTTTAGACTTTTAAGGACGGTATCTGTAAAACGCTTTCATTATCACAAAGTATTTATGGAAGTATTTCATTATGACTTATATTATGAAACGTTTGTTTACTTTTTTTAAGAATTGAGATATTAGAAAAAATGTTGAGGTTGAAGTTTTGTTATACAAGGGTACGAAACGGAAATTCGTTCAATTCACGGGTGGTCGGGAGAGTTGTTAGGGTTGGACTATTGTCCTTTCAACGCTGGGCGTAATATAAAAGCAAACTTGCTCTCGTGTTTTCAACGCTGTATGCAAATTTATTTTACATTTTTTTTATTATTTTTAAGCCAACATTCGGCGCTTGATATTATTTTGGATGGTTTTTGATCCTTGAATAAATATCTATAAAAAACCAAAAAGCATATTGATATTTACTTACTTAAATAAATAAATATTTTTACGAAACTCCAATGTTG
Source organism: Neoaliturus tenellus (assembly GCA_030545055.2). Lineage (NCBI taxonomy): Eukaryota > Metazoa > Arthropoda > Insecta > Hemiptera > Cicadellidae > Neoaliturus > Neoaliturus tenellus. The sequence goes on from CM061533.1 coordinate 113,728,134, forward strand.
TTGGTCAAGTTTAAATAATAGTATATTACAATTTGCAATAGAATCTTGTAAAATGGGAATTTTTAGAGTATGTTTTAATGTTTTGACATAAAACTAGTTGCACTATGTAATTCATTTAGTAAAAAAGTATTGCATTACATTACATTAATTTTACCGTTTTTCATCTTTTTTTTTTTTTTTTTTTTTTTTTTTTTTTTTTTTTTTTTTTTTTTAAGAAACAGCAGAACGCGAAATATAACTATACAAATTATAGCTTGAATCAGAAAACAGGCAGGGAATGTATATCATTCTATAATTTTTATTGAACAACTGAATTGAGTTAGGGGATGTTTCTCCCTTGAGACGAACCGATTTATCATGTTTTCACCTGTGAGGTATCTTTCCTTCAACAAATAAAGTGAATTAATATAAGTAAGCAAATTAAAAGGAACTATAGGGCCTAATTGTAATGTAATTATAAAAAACAACTAAACAAGTGGAATAAAATTTACATTCGAAAGAAATAAAAATGTAATTTATCAGCGCGTATGTACATTTAATTACAACCATTCATGTATTATTATGTTCTACATTAGTTGCATATCAATTGAAACTCATCTGTTTCCAATTTAATTAGTTTACAAAAACAAAGGCAATTATAATTGGCAGCAGCGATGATCAAGTTGAAATTGCGGAGTATCCACAACAGATTATTATCTAATGCAGCAACCAAACAATGGAATAAAACCCTCAAAACACCATAATACAAATATATTTTGTTATTTTTTTTATTATAATGAAGACATTGAAAATTTATAGCCTAAGGCAATCAATACAACAAACCTGTTGTAGTTGCCTAATCCCCAAATCGCCTTACTTTGTTTCTTATTAAGTAGTGGTTCTTAACATGAAACAAAGTAAGTTTTTTTGTACCACTACCTTAAGAAAACTTTTATGGTAGTGGCTGCGGTTTGAATATAATTTTCGGAAATCTTCTCACAACTGACTTAAGATTTGAGTAAACATTTCTACTCAATCTATATAACTGCTATTGTGAGATGATTTGCCCTGACCACATCTACCAGGAAAATAAACTGAGGAATACAATGTTTATGTAGGCCTACTAGTCGTACTCTGACATTAAACACTAGTAAAACATTTATGTAAAATGTAAACAAAATTTATTAATATATTAAGGACCAATATGTTAAAAAATATTAAAACCAAATATATAAAAAAAAAATAAACTAAAGTAATGCGTTATTGCTTCCCCAATCAGCAATTTCCAAGTCATCCCCCAGTCCCAGGCAATATTAGCAGACTGAAAGACCTCCAGATATTCCCAACTTTTTACTGCCTTTGAATATCTTTCAAAATGTAATTACTATTCGTTCAAGTATGATGAGTTACAATAATGTAGAATATTGGATCAAATAGGTCTACAGTAATGAATGAAACAATTTTGTAATGAGGTACAAAATGTCTATCCTCTAAAAAAAATCTTAATTCTTTTTTATAATTTTAAAACAAAAGAAGATTATTGACAATAACAAGATGGGACGATATATTGAAGCTTTTACTGTAACTACAATAACTATATACAAGGCTGTAAACTTATGTAGGAGTTATGTAATAGTTCCTGATAACCGGTGATGAGAGTGTGGTGTGACTGATCAAAATTGATCACCATTACAACATATCAAGTTATATGTACTATGTACTGTTATTCAGTAAAGACATTTAAATAATGTCTAGAAGTATTCAACATATACCAAGTTTTGAAGTCTTCAACAATATAAAAGTACTGTACTATCATATGGAGATATTGGAGGATCATGAATGCATGAAGTTTTGTACACAAGAAATAAATACATATTTTTAACTTGAGAAGTGGGAGATTAAGACTTTAAAAAATATTTCGGAAATAATTGACAAAAACTAAAATAATTTTAAACTTTTTATTCTTTCAAAACCGTCTATGTGATATTCCTGAATATAAAAAATTAATATAAAACTGGCTATTTTATAAAATTCTGCCTTTTTAATACTTTATCCAACTAAAGTAGGCCAATATCGCCATTTGTAAATTAATCAAGAAGTTTTTATTGAAAAGTTTTTATTCATACGTTTATGAAGGTATTTAAAAGTCAAACAAACCCAATTATTGAAATTACTAGGTGTAATTATAGCCGATAATAGCGACAATCTGTCGTTTGATTCAATTGATCAAGCTCGTAACGCTTTGATTAACAAAACTGACTGGGCAAAAACTTGCCGTCACTCCAATTACTGGATTCGTTTTAAATTAAACTAGTGAAGCATCATGACTATAATGAAATAGTCATGGATGTTTCATTTCAACCAGATCTCGAACTATTTTAATTGTAATTATGTATTTGTAACTACTGCTGTAGCATTCGGACAATTGTTTAGTAAAAAGTAAATTTAGTTAAAATTCCTAATTGCTAAATTCTGTTCCATTGAAAACATCAAAATAATATGCGACTGTTTTATAAATACAACCAAAATGACCGTGAGATAAAATAAAACTGTGACTCATAACTTTACCCGATATAAAAAAATAAATATCACTTTAATATTAGATACAAAATGGTAAAAAACATATAACATGATATGTTATAACGGTGATCAATTTTGATCAGTCACACCACACTCTCATCGTCGGTTATCAGGCATTAATATACATATCTACATAAATTTACAGCTTCATAAATTATTACGGTAAAAGTTTCAATATATCGTGTCATCTTGTTAGTTGTCAATTGAAAAATAAAGTTATAGCATTAATTGCATTATTCTAAATTTTCTTATACGAAATTAAAATCGATACAATTATAAACATTTTTAATTAAATGCATTTTATAACAGACATTCATAGGCAGAGTAAATGACCCACTACTAAAAATCAGCTTACCATATGTGTAAATCAACAATAGAAATAGTTATTGTGTATTTTCAATGCTGTTGATGATTTTCTATTACATCAATTTCACTTCTTGACCCTTGCAGATTAGATAAATTAATACAATCTAATTAATTATCTTGGTATTTCACCAGCCTTTCGTAGTATGGAAATTTTAACATTAGCAGGTTTATATATTTATCAGACAATTATGTTTTTTCTAACAAAATGTGACTCAAAATTCGGCACACATTTTCATAACTATAATACTAGAAATAAAAATTTATTCAGAACTGATTTCCACAGACTCGAAAATTACCATAAGTTGCCATGTTACGCGGGAGCTAAACTGTTTAACCATCTCCCTGAAAGCATAAGAAATATTAATGATATCAAACTCTTTTACAATAAACTAAGAGAATATTTAATAAATAATGCTTTTTATAGTGTTGTAGAGTTTATAAATCATACCCATGCAAACACCTGCTGGCATTAAATTGATAGTTTTATAGTCTAAATAAAGTGCACTTTGCCGAATTATTTGATGGGTTTTAATAAACTGGTGGCTCTATCTGTTTAGGGCTGCAAAAAGTCAACACAATATGTAACTATTGTAATCTGACTGTCCTAATAAATAAATAAATAAATAGATATCAACTTAAAGTCTGGTAATAAACAAAAATGCGTGATAGCTGAACTGATTTAAAATGATTGCGAATTAATATCACTTAAATAGTTGTGAAACATTCTATCTATGAAACTATTGTCTTTTTAAAATAGGATTTGGGGAACTATGTTTAAATACAAATGCACCTCTGTAGACAAATTTGTCAGAAACCAAATCATAGAATGAGTATAAAATTCTTAATTAGCTTTAATGAATTATTTTAAGAAAAACGCCGTTGCAATCAAGTAAAGGGTGTTGTATGCGGTTACATATGACGGTTTTTGTGTTAAGATCGTTTAGCTGGTTAAAATATTGAATCGTTTCTTTAAATCCTTTGTTGGTCTTGCAGTGCCGTTTTAAACCACGATGGGTCTTGCAATCCATGCAACTTAGAAGTTCGTCATTGTGTAGCCTATAATTAACATTTAGTTCAACGACTTGTTCTTGTATATTTTTATTTAAACTCCTGAGATATATTTAATGTTATGATGGGGGATGGGGTTAACCTCAATTATTACAGGGATATATCCTTAATAAATACAAAATCTGTGGTTGCTACGAAACGGATATTTTGCATTATCATTGATATGCATTGGTCTTCGTGGTAATATCCTTTTTGTGATACCTATGAAGAAATGAACAACGAATTTCAAAACAAAACTTATGGAAAAAAGCAGAGTCTAGAAGTAGTTTCGTACTGCTTTAACATATGAAAAGAGTGATTTGATTTTTAAAATGTTCCAGCATTGACCTAAGTGTTCTGGCGGAAAACAGTCTTTCAAACTTAATATTAAATCACAGCAGTAAGTTTATGTAATAGGGCGTTATGAATATTCTGTGGGTTCATGGCGAATGTACTGAACAGTTGTGGAGTTGTGGATAGAAATTTGAATCTAATGTAATATTTGACTCCTGGCAATAGCTTTCTGACAATAGGCATAACTTTATGTAAAGAAACTTTATTTCTGAAATTAATCGTCCATTCTGAATAGCGTTACATCAGGTAAAGCTATGGAGCTTTCTTGTCATGGGACAAAGAAAGTTGAAAACAACACTTTCCTACCAATTGAAGATTCATTATTTTTAACTACTACTACGCATTGAAAGCATTGGGGATTAATTTTATATACGCTTAAAATCTGTTTAACTGAATCATTTTGATTCCAAAAACAATAAACTGAACAAATAATAAGAGTCTTGAAACTGTAACATAAAAACCATCTAGTGTTTATTGCCTTAACTGACGATACAGTTAAGTGTTGATTTTGATCTTTTATTTACCTTTCAGTGTCAGATTTAAATCAGAAGTTCCTAAAAGTTAGTACCTGGATGTCAGTGAAGTAAAAGGGAAAGTATATTAATATTTCTTCACTAACCCGATGGCACAACTCGTGCCTCTGTTTATTATTTTGTTTGACGTGATATTGCCCTCGCTTCTTCATTGATGTATGCTTTTTGCTTTTCGAAAGTTCCAGTGGGAGCCCGCTGGTATGTTATAAGCCTTTGCCTTCCTCAACCTAATTGGGATATGATTTTTGTTTTGGACTAAGGTTGAAAATTTGCCTTTGTGTTCTTAAGAAAAGGAATCACCAAAACGAACAAACGTTGTAAAATGTCATCCCCCTTCACCCCTCTATCCCTCGACTAGCGCGGAGTGGCGTATAAGCGCGCAACACTAATGTATGCATAGACAAGAGCGGCGCTTGTTAACGATTCCATTGTCTCGCAATGTCTCCTGTTCCGCAAACATGTACCAACCAACCATAGGCTGGCGTGGCAGTACTGACATAATTAACCGCCTGTACCGGGAGTGTACGGTCCGTAATGGCTATACGAAATGCCATACGACAATGTAGTCCTCATTAACACTAAAATTGTGCAAAGTATATTCTTCAAAAAGTGTTAATTCACAGACATTTCTGATTATGAATGTTTAATCAAGAAACACTTAATTTTACAAGATATAGAGAGCATTTAAAGCAACTAACGGCAATTTTCGTGAAGTCTTCGGTGGAGATTAAAAAAGATTTTTCTCGCAATTGCCATTTAAGAGACCGAGAAAGGCATGATTAACATTATTAAAATTATATTTGCTAGATTTGAAAATATTACACTATGGAATTTTTAAAACTAAATGATTAAACCTGAGCATGACTTTACTATGTATAGGCTGTCGTTTTATTTTCCGTAATTAGATTATGTAAAGAAATACTATAGCTTTTTCTATTTCCTCGGTCAGTCTAGTCAACCAATTTTTCTTTACAGTGTAATGCATATCGACCAAGAACGAGAAAGTCACAAAATGTAAATGAGCCTCAGCCTGTAGTGCAGTTTATCGGCAAGGTTGGCGACCCTATCTCAAACCCCAGGACTGGTTTAAACGAACAGCAGCTGGAGAGAGAATACAGTCGGATCTATGATAAAAAAAATCACCAATGCGGTTATTCATGTAATAATTAAACAAAGAGACGTAGTTTCATTGAAACATATCTTTAAATTGATTTCGATTAGGTTCGCAAGCACTTCATTATTTGTTTGTATGAAAGAGATGCAAATAAAGTTGTACTTAAGAAAGTCCCTGTTGCTAAAAATCGAGCAATTTATTTTAATAAAAGTTACATTCAAAAGTTATCAATCAATGACATACAACCAATTCAATATTGTGAATATCAGTAATCACAAAAAAAAAAAAAACAAAAAAAAAACTGCAAGTATTGACAGATGTGCATTAACAGATGTTAAAAATTCTAACCCAATAAAAACTTTATTATAATGGAAAAATTTCAAATATAGTTTGTGGATAGCGCCCTTATTTTAAGTCCGATTCTCATAAGGTTTTGGCGGAAACAACTATCAAGCCTAACACCAAGAAAAACTTGAAAATCGGTTGAGAATTGTAGGAGGAGTTATGTTTACAAAAAAACCGTAGCGTATTAAAAAAGTAATACACAGTGTGGTTGAAAAGTCCCGGAAAGGTGGAATATATTTTTTGCCGTTATGGATAAAGTAATGAAACTTGGTATATAAAAAATAGCCACAAATATCTATTCTTTTAAGCTATTATCACTTTTTTATCCTTTAGGGGGAACGGCCCACGAGGGGTCAGAAAAAAATCCTTAATAGCAGCAAAGGTAGAGTTTGGTATCAAATTAAAAATCTTACTTAACAGAGTACAATGCCGCAAAATAGACTTCAAATGGATGACCGAGACGGAAATGGGAGGCTAAGAAAGTTTCCATTAAAATCACATGGGAAAACTAAAAAATGCAATAACAATACTCAGCCTATTAACGTCGGGTCTGATGCTTATTACTCCAAATGCAAAGACGTTTAATATTATGTATGATGTGACAAGGGCCAACAAAGTTTCCATTTACACACCCTTTAAGGGATGTCCCTCTTGGAAGTCTTACAGAAATCTGCTTTGGCCTTTGTCAAATCATACATCATCTTAACGTATTTGCATTTTGTAGTAATAAACAACAAACCCAAAAGGTTGAGTATTAAGAAAGTTATTGCATTTTTTAATTTTTTTGGTTATTGCATATTATTTTAATGGAAACTTTGACTGCCATTTCCGTCTCGGTCATCCATTTGAAGTCTAGTTTGAGGCATTGTACTCTGCTCAGTAAGATATTAAATTTGATACCAAACTCGCCCTATGCCGATATTTAAGAATTTTGTCTGGCTCCTCGTGGGATAAAAAATACCCCTCAATGGACAAAAAAAGTATAATAGCTTAAAAGAGTAGACATTTATGTTTATTATTGATATACCAAGTCTCAATACTTTATAATAGAAAAAATATATTTCACCGTTCCGGGACTTTTCAATCACACTGTATTAGGCATGTGTAATAGGGTGATAACAGTTTTATACGAATGGTTAACCGTTATTACACTGTTAAACAAACTACAAAGAATTTGTTATGGAAATGACGATGAGCTATAAACTGTGTGTTCCTGTAATTGCCATCAGACAAACGTGTATTTAGATAAGAAAAATACACCCCGTCGCAGCAGACCTGCGTACTCAGCGAATTTCCTAATTAGTAATATTAATTTTGACCAGATAAACCTGTAAACCAAATGTCATCACATGCTCATAAATAGGGAAATAAATGTCTAGTCTCCTTATGATAAATAGAAAAGAGTATGCAGGTATGCTGCCATGGGGAACACCAAAAGTAGATAGAGAAAGCTTCAAAATACTAAATTTTGTGTTTTTTGAGCTAAATCCGATGGTCAAAACAAAAATTAAAAATTTTTTAAAATTACATATGAAAAATGCAAAAAACCCATTTTTGGGGTACAAAACCCCCCAAAACTCCCCAAATCCCTTCCGGTAGGTCGATATGTCTGGTTTACGAACTCATCCGAATAAACGTAGGATTACACATCTCTATCAAATTTGGTGTCGATCGGAGCTTTTCTACGAGAGTTATCGTGCCTAGGGACACATACATATATAAATATATACATATATATGCATATATATATATATATATATATATATATATATAAATTTTAATGACTATTATTTTTGGTCTCCGGGCACCTTAAAACGAAAAAGTAACAGACCTATGGTAATAGCTTATTCCCTATAGGAAATTCGCTAAAAATATCAACTATGACTTAGCTTTGTAAATTGTGAATAGACTTGAGTGATAATAAGGATCCAAGGGATATTATATTGATATTATGAAGATGAACTGTAACAAAGAGCAAGGAGTTTTATTAAATAATTCATCAACGGTCAACATTGTTTCGTGTTTGAATTCACTTCGGACAATGGCTAAACCTCAACTGGATACGTGATTTCTACTTCTCTCTTGTTCACAATACAAATTTACTCGATGGAAAAGCTTACTGTACAATGTTTAACTTCCATTTCAAATATCTCTGAGGTTTTCAACGCATGGGCCTAAATCATTGCAAATTAGTTAGTTTACAAGCAAAAAATATATAAAATAATAAAATAAAATAATAATAATAATAAGTGGACACATTGATTCTAGTATTTTATTTCCTTTACATCAAATTAATTAACATCACGTTCATACCTTTTAAGTTATCAGACAACCTTAACTCAATTAGTTGAATACCTACATACATACATACATATATATAACTTAAACAATCAAATCAAATTCATAACGTACTCTATATGTGTAATATAATATTATTATTCTTATACGGAATATTATTACACGTTACTATAGTCCTATCATTTAAACTAATCACGAATATATAACATATATGAATTTTCAATACGCAACGCATGTTATATATTCCTGTGTACTGCCTTAATTAGCTCCCCTCGGTGAACAGAATAACATTACCTACTCTGTCGCAAATGGTTCGCTCTCATGTAAATTATTAGCGTTCATTATGCAATTGTGATCCAACTGCTACACCCGAGTCTAATTACTCGCATTGTATAATATCTAAGCGGTTTTAATGCATATTAAAAATCTATATAAATAAAGCAGAGGTCATGTATGTGTGTCGGTCACAGAACGCCTAATCTATAAATAGTTAAGGCATGCAGTTTTCAGGGTGGATCCTTTTTGGTTACTACTATTGCGCCAGACTCAGTTTCATCTAAATCTTCTTAGTCATCTCGACACCCCTTGTGGGACATCCAAAGTTCCAATGTTAATCTTTCAATGTTGAAGTCCTTCTATGACCATACACTCTGACACTTGTGCATTTAACTGACACTCAAGCTAATAAAGTTGAAATCGCTTATTGCGTAATTTCTTTTTTAATGCGTTATTTAATTAATTAAGTTCGACAGTTATCCGGCTGAATAAAAGACCCACAAAGGTTTTTACAAATATAATAATTGTGGATTATATACATGTCATTTTAAGATTTTACTGTATGTAGGAGCAAGTAAGCGAGCCTAGCAGACTGAATTCGCTTTATTATTAAAAAAAATTTTCAGACTTAAATTTCCGTTGTGAATCACGGGGTATATTAACATAGTTCACGAGTAATAAAACTGATAATCGATTTGTTTGTATTGAACTTTATTATTTAAAAAAATATCTGCGGGTTTCCAATTTATATGCGGTGCCATGATACATAGGTATATTGTTTTAAAATAATTTCTGATCATTTTATCAAATAATATTTATTCTTGTTTTTACTACAGTTAATTTTTATCATACATTAACAAATTAGTCTTTTCATTTTTTCTTTCAAATTAAGAGTGATTGTAATTGCATTTAGAAACTTCCCGGTAAGTTTCTACCAGCGACCAAGGGTCCTTGGTCGCTGGTTTCAACCGAATAGATGGTTCCTCATAAGACGTGTGAGTTATACGACAATTTTAAGTCGACCTCATGAAATTTTATAACCCACGGGAGCACCAAACTTTAGTCAGGTGAGAAAGTGGTTCGAGTAAATGTGACAGTGACGCTGTTTATATCCTTGGTTGGGGCCAGCCACTTAACTTGTTTCTGACAACCAGCGAGTGTAGGATGAAAATGGTCCTCTCACTTGTATATTATAGATCCTGTTCTTGATTTTTGAGCTCACAGACTCACAGTTTTAACTTTATAAAAAATAACAGATTAGAGTGAATTTTAGACATTTGGTTTTAAGTAAAAATATCCCGTGTATTATATTAAAATCCATTTCAAAATTTGGGTGTATTTACTAAAACCACGAATTTACATTTACATACGAATTTACATTGCCGGCAGTACCCTAAACTTGTATAAAACCATTCACACAGAATTACAAATCCTCTATTTTAAACATACATGGCAAAAAGTAGGGCCATTCAAATATTATAGTGTTAGGATCAGAAGTTAATATTAACCAGTGAATAGGTAAAGTTTAACAACTGAAAGTGAATATTTAGCTTGGTCAAAAGTTTATAGCCTATTTTACCGATCAAATTAGGATACTTTTTTATGATTATTTTTCACTTTAAAATTAAGTAATACGGTAGAAATTTACTGAAGCAACATTTATTTCAGTTGTGAGTTTCCAGATCAGACCGACCGATGAAGTTAAATTGAGTTTAACGTATATTGACTTCCGATAAAGTCGTTCACCCATGAAAATTCTTTAGCTATTTAAATATTCTTTACAGTAGTGTGAAATACGTTTCATGCCTAAATGTAATAGCACTAATATTAATTGAGCTATCTTAACAAAATATTAAGTTAAAATAGAATAAAAATTTAAACTAAAATTGTTTAACTATGTTTTATTGAAATGTATTGAATGTTTAATTAGTGTAGTATGAGTATTAAATTTTATGAATATTGAAGTTTTGAAAAGGATGTACTAAAAATGATGTTTTATATAGTAATAAAATATTATTAAACATAGAAACTGTAAAATTCTTAAACTGATGTCGGCTGTTAATATAGTAGTCATAAGAAGTGACGGGAAAGAGAATTATCATTTAGAGATAAGAGAACAACCGTGCCGTGTAAACAAGTACATGTTCTTAGGCAACGCAAAGAACGTAATCGTCGTTCTGTTACTGAACATGCTAGAAACAAGAATTCTAGATTTTTATAATATTAAATAATGCCGGAGAAAAATGTATACCTCAAAATATAATGGATCTGAGTAACTTCATTTTTGACAGGTACGTTATTTTTCGATGGCAAAGGACATTATTTAACATGTTTGCTTTTCACTTCATAAGTATGCTGTGCATACAGTATTGGTACGTGTGGAGTGCACTATGAGAGAACACGTAGTCCAAAGTAACATATTCATTTTACAGGAGCGAAACTTGTTGAATATTCCTTTGTCGGGGACCCTAACACTGCACGACACTCAAGAGAGAAAAGCGAATTACAATGAACTGAGTAGAAACAAAATTTATTTTCTGCTTTCTCTGAGTTGCTTTTTTTGCTGCAATATTACAAAACTCAACTTGAATTTCACTCTGTTGCACATGAAAAAATAACTCAATTTGTGTTAATGTTTCAAAACGTTCGGTACCACCTGAGCAACTACAACCTGAGGAATCATCATCGGCCGTCCCATTGCACAAAACCACTCTTTTTTAATGATACAAAGTATCCCGCAATAGTCCTGTTTAACAACCTACGGTATCTACTTCCTTTCAGCTAGAGTCAGATGTGGGCATTTTTAGAATGAAATTAAAAGATTATTTGGTGAAGAATGAGTTTTACATGATCAAGGATTTTTTTTAGTTTAAGAAAGTAGTTTTTATTTTTTACCATTGTAAAAAATAATTTATTTAATGTATTATTAGTAGTGTAAATCATGGTGTTTGTCAATGCTATACATTGTAATTTTATGACGATAAACGATTTAGAATTGAATAGAATGCCACTTTCTGCTCAACAAATTAAACTTACTTCCACAATCTCATGGGTATTTATTTAAATCAATCTATTTTAGCAATCCAAAAGGTTTTATAAGACCAGCACGAATCCTAAAATATAATAAAGATAAATATTATAAAAAGTACGTGAATAAGTTTGAATGCCTGGCAAAAAAGCGCATATGATTAGACGTTGCGGTTTTACAAGGGTAATGTTTTTATCAAAATTAATTCAAACTGTTTCCAACCTATATCACAGAAGATCACAATTCACATGATATGGTTGGACAATTACACAAGCGCGATTTCCATATGACTCACAATGGTGGGTGTATCAATCCCATTAGTCTGTTAATCTAGTTCCTCGCTTCGATGCACTCGGTTCACTCAATGCAAATAAGCGAATCTTTCCTCCTGATATGGTTTATTTAAGACTAAATATGTAGATAAGTTAAGTTGTATGAACGTAGTTGTAAAAATGTTCATACATATATTTGAGACGAATAGTAGGCTACTTTAGGCGCTTTAATCTATAAAAGTTCTACTAGAAGAAATAATTTTTATAAAACAATAATGCCAAATTATGAGGTTGACATTTATTTAACATTAATTTATTAAAATTTGCATTGATAAAATGTGTAAATAAAATTAGTTAAATCATTAATGTTTAGTTTAAATATAGCATTAAAATTTTTATTTAAATCGAGGTATATTTCCAACCAATCCACCCAAATACAATACTTAAGAGCTGTGTTAGGAGGCAGTTTTTGTTGATTTCAATAGACAGTTGAGTTGTAGCAAACATTGACAGGTGCAACAATGGTGACTCACCCACAGGTGGTGTATCATCCGACCTTGAACCATCTTATCAGTCCGAAATGTAATATCTCACTTCATTCTGTGTCTCATAATTGACTTTAGGAACTCCCATAGCCAGCCATTCTATTAATATTTAGCAACCGTAACAACATAATTTAGTTTTATAATTTTTACTCGAGAATTCTATATTATAATGTCATGAGAGAAATAAAGAATTTTTAGTTTATTCTCAAGAAACAAACCACTTTGCTATAGTTTTTCAAAAATCGTAGACGATTAATAATAATGATGAAGGATGCATTTACTCCACCTACTGACTCGCTACGTTAGAGTTTGACATGTGTTTCACAGTTTGAAATCATTATTATTTAAGAAAAGGAAAAATAAAACATTAGGGTGAGTACATAGTTAAAACATACAAGCGTGAAATATTAACTTCCTAAATAAAGTCGGAATTTTATTAATTTTTGCTATTGTTAGTCCGATCAAGAAACGTCCGTAATTTAAATTTTAACCAAAGTAACTTACTTGCCGTCTAAAATATTCTTTTAAAAAAAGGAGAAGATTAGTTTAATACCTTTATTACCTTTAGTACCTTTAATACCTTTTATATACATGACGGCCTAACTAAATAGGTAGTTTAAGCTAAGTATGAATGAGAGATGAGTGTAGAGATTATGTTGTGAAAATAGTTTTTAACCAAAACTATCCAGATGAGGTGTGTTAGTAAATTAACGCCAAATAATATTTACTACATATTTAGAAGACGGTATATCACTAGTTGGTATATCACGGTACGTGCTGTGAGTTTTATAAGGTTATAAACATAAAACCTCTTCATATGTTGTAAAAACATGAATCACTGAATGTAGACAATCAGGTGACTTAACTAATTTGCGTTTTTGTTATTGTGAAAGGGGGTTTACAACTATTAAACTTGCAATATTAAACGGGTCTTCGTGTTATTCACTTTTTAAATTGTGAGTTAAAAAGACTAAACTATTTTTTGCAGTATACTTTTATCACGAGCATTATTTAATTTTTGAACTTACAAAAATTTAACATTTCTAGTAATTCATAATTTTTTGGATGTATTAACTTTTGTTTTATGTAGACTATGTACAAATGTGGTAACACGTACGTGCAAACCTTTGCCTACGACCATCTTAGACATTGTGTTCGTATACATGATGTGTCTTATCAACATAACTATAACAACTTATTTATAATCAGGAATATGTAAAATAATCCCTGATTTAAATTCAAAATTTGATGATTAAAAAAATTATCCAAAGATGTAACTCTCTGCAAACTATATTGCCCATACGGAATGACATAAATAACCTGTTAGTTTGAAAGAGCGCAATGCTTACAAACATTAATTGTGAAAACCCCTTGCTTTAGTGATTTTAGTTTCAGTTTGACCTCATAGGAGGCCGAAGATAACACGCAGTGGGCGCGAACATGGGGGAGCGAGAGCAGTGAACGGCGCTGCAGTCCTTGACCTCGAAATTTTATAAGCGGTCGATAACATCTCCATGAAACCTTTTGAGATTTCACAGAAGCGTGCTTTTGCTGAATTTGAGAGACGAAAAGTTAAACTGAATAAAATTAGAAAAAAATAGAAACTAAAACATGAATCGTAATAGAACAATCAGCTGATGTGTGAATTGAGTATAATTTCTATCATAAAATTACTTCCATTAAATGCCGAGCTCTCATTGGACAAAAACATTAATTTTAATATAAATCCTGGAGAGCAGTATCATTTTAAATCCTGAGTAAATGTATCATTTTAATGTTTTACTTACATTCATTTCAGTATTGGTGCTTATGGCGAAAGACTTAGCAAAACTTATTTAATGTTTACCATGTTCAGCAAGTAATAAAATAAGAAAGTTTCAGAAAGAAAGTGTAGAAAAACCTTTTGTAGAAAAACCTCATTAACACGTTTCCAACTTCTTAATTGAAAACTTGTGTGGTTTTTAACTGTAGTGGGCTTAGCCACATGCCAACAATTTGTTAATGCAACAACATAGTCATGGGATAAAAGAAGCGGAGTGCATTTGTGCACCGTGTGGAGAGACAATGCAATAAATTAAAGTAGGTCAACTAAATAAATCAACTGACCTTACCCTTTGCCAAGGACAACTACGGTCGACTTCTCAAGCAAAAAATTATGATAAAATTTTATTTAGAACCTTCAGAGTAAATTGACAGAAATTAATGAGTATTCTTTCGCACCTAATTGAAGCATTTGTAACGTGACTTTTACAGTTCAGAATAAGTATTTATAATTGGATATTTAAAAGCTTATTTTAACCATTAATATAATTTTGTTTAAAGATCTTGATAAGGTACACATCTTATCACCACACCTTAATGGGCACTGGTAGATAGGTATCTTGTACATAGAAAAAAATGACATATCACGTGAGTAGGTCTAAACTACAGTACTACGGTGTGTATCAGTCGCCTCGCGCGGCAAATAATTAATTGTTATCTCCACCAGCAAATATGCGTCATTTTGCTCTGAATTCTTAAGCATTTTGTCCGAAATCTACCTCCAACCACTACGAAATCACAAACACAATACCATATACATTTTTAATTTGGCCATAGCTATTTAAAATATTGTGTGTCAGTTTTATGTAACATTATTCTAATCTATTCTTTAAAGACTCGCTCACGGTTGCTAATGTATTGCAGTTCATGGGTGAAAATATAATTTTAAGAGTTGAAATGAGATTTTCTCATGTTTATAACAAAACATATACAAAGCATACTATCTCGTCCTTAATTATCTCAACAAAACAAAAAATGACCCATCGCATGTAGATAAAAGGGTTACAATAAGCAATCAACCACAATAAAAATGTTCAGTATACCGTAATGGAGTGACGACGTGACGGTACTTTAGGAAAACTACTTACAAATACAGAGATTTTTTTAAATTGTGGTTAAAAGTCATACAGTATTTTCTTAAATAAATAGTGCAAATTTAACGTTAAATAAGAATAGAACCATACAAAGCACATTAAAATATTTATTTCATTAGAATCCTCAAAAAAAAAAAAAAAAAAAAAAAAAAAAAAAAAACAGATTTACAGTATACTGACACATTTAGTACATTTTAATGTGTCTACCATCGATGACACCACAGAAATATAATCTAAGGTCAATCTCAGTCCATGTGATGTGCAGCGTGTCTCTGTTAATCAAATGCTCTCTCAACATTTCCTTTAAATGAGCAAAATTACTGACCGTAAGGGAATATACGGTGTTCTTCACCTATCCCCACAGGAAAAATCATCAGGAGTCAATCTGTGGATCATAAGACCATGCTACTTTGCCAACTAGAACCAACCACATGTGTTTGACGTTTTTTAGTTCAGAATACAAATTATTAATTATTTAAAATTCAATAATAAAAAATGAAACACTTATTTTCTATTAAAACTAATTGAGCTGAAAAAAGGATATACAGGGTGTCCAAAAAAAACGTTTACAGACTTTGGGATGTGATTCCTGTTACAAAAGTAAAGAAAAAAGTTCCTATGAAGGTATGTCCGAAAATGCATATTTACCCAGATATCCGCCATTTTGTTTTTTCCACTTAATATTTTTTATTTCGGTGACGGATTGATCTAGGAACTTCATATTTGGCATGGATCTTTATAATACTAATGTCAATTTCCACAATAAAAATTATTTTTTTCCGATGTGTGTTTTCAAAATAGCGGCCATTTTAAATTTTTAAACTCAAATATCTCAAAAACGGTAAAATTTATAAAAATGTTACAAGACACAAAAAAGTTGACAAATTAAATTATCTAAACAGTAATACCAAGTTTGTAAGGAACCGAAAACAAATAACGGAGTTACTGTGGTTTTTATGCAGAAAAACACTGATTTTGCACTATGATTAATGCCAATTTAGGTTATTTTAAGAGAAAAATCTCAACAACTCCGTTATTTGTTGGCAGATCTTTACAAACTTGGTTTTGTTGTTTAGATAATTTAATTTGTCAACTTTTTTGTCTCTTGCAATATTTTTATAAAATTTACCGTTTTTGAGATATTTGAGTTTAAAAATTTAAAATGGCCGCCATTTTGAAAATATGCATCGGAAAAAAATAATTTTTATTATGGAAATGGACATTAGTATTATAAAGATCCATGCCAAATATGAAGTTCCTAGATCAATCCGTCACCGAAATAAAAATTATTAAGTGGAAAAAACAAAATGGCGGATATCTGGGTAAATATGCATTTTCGGACATACCTTCATAGGAACTTTTTTCTTTACTTTTGTATCAGGAATCACATCCCAAAGTCTGTAAACGTTTTTTTTTGGACACCCTGTATATATCGTATGGCATTAATAGCCAGCCACCAACTTCAGAAAATATAAAACATTCTCTGCGGTGCTTAGCACTTGCGTTAAAACATTTAAAAACTAAACTAAAAACATAAAGTTATGATCTCTCTTTATAAAGCTAAATCCAGGGCGCTAAGCCATTGCAGCCCAGCTTCACTTGCACAATGCAGCCCTATCAATCTGTGACGTAATTCGGGATAGGCGATACAAACCGATTCTGTTGGTATCGGCCCGAATGGTTCAGTCTTCGCGGGGATCGTTCCAGGGGTCGTTGTAAGCCTCGTGACTAAAATTGCGGACTTGAATGGTTGTGCTGATCTCAGTCAGGAGAACAGTCTCATCAGTGGTATTGAGAGCAAAGGTTAGGTCCGACTCATCATCGACCAACACAACCGGGGACGGACGGACAATAGTGATACCTGAAATTGCCGGCCCGACGATCGTCGGCAGGGACCCGGGTACCCCAACGGTCGTTGGTAGGGATGCGGGTGCCCAACGGTCGTTGGTAAGGAGTCACTGGGGCGGGTAAATCAGTATCCCCACAGTCGGTGGGGATTCACAGCTAACGGGGTCGATTCGGTATCACCACAATCGGTGGGACACAAAAATTACGGGGACGGGTCGGACTTTCCGCAGCCGGTGCGGAGTCAAAACGGGGCGGGGACGGGTCGATGTTGCCACAGCCGGTGTGGACTTCAAATTTCGGGACGGGTCGGACTTTCCGCAGCCGGTGCGGGGTCAAAACGGGGCGGGGACGGGTCGATCTTGCCACAGCCGGTGTGGACTTAAAATTCGGGACGGGTCGGACCCCCAACGGTCGTTGGAGAGGATACTGAGTTCGCAGGTAGGGCACGGTATCCCAACGGTCGTTGGCAGGTATACTCGGTCGGCGGGTTAGGACGGGATCCCAACGGTCGTTGGTAGGGATACTGAGGTCGCAGGTAAGGCACAGTATCCCAACGGTCGTTGGTAAGGATCCTTGATCGGTAGGTGTCAACGGGATCCCAACGGTCGTTGGTAGGGATACTGGGTTCGCAGGAAGGAAACAGTATCCCAACGGTCGTTGGTAAGGATCCTTGGTCGGCAGGTTAGGACGGGGTCCCAACGGTCGTTGGCAGAGATACTGAGGTCGCAGGTAAGGCACAGTATCCCAACGGTCGTTGGTAAGGAAAACGAAGGATAGGTTTAATGAACGGGACAGAAGTTAAACTTGAATCAACGTACGCAATATCGAACACAAAAGTGTGACACAATGAAGCTTAAAAATAATAGCAGTACTAACACAAGCACCTGCAATAACGGGTGAACACAACTGAATGAAATCTAAAGAAAGTAGAATTTCAACAGGTTACTACACGTGGATCGGGCGCGTGCACAAGCCTGTAGCTAGGTTTAAATTCACGTAAACAAATGTAGTTTGCTAGCTCTGAATTATCAAGCGGTAATTGTGATTGAAAGGTTGTAATATGTAAGCAGATTAAACAAAATGACTAACTAATTTAATCTGATAACCAAAAAAAGAAAATGAACCAAGTTTGTTGAATAAAGATTACTTCAACATAAGATAGGAACGAAATTAAAATCTTCTGCTTAAATTTGATTGTAACGGAAAGGCACTAAATCATGAAATCAATTGGTACGATGTTCTGAAACACTAGTGGAACAGTGGAGAACAATAAACAAGTATGGTGGCTGGTTACCTTCCTGCTGGTGACCACTCACGACGACGATTCGGACCCGACTCCCTGTTCGCCGGCAGTGTTGTTCGAGCACTATACGAAAATTACCCTCAACTTCGACTGAAATTACCCTTTTTACCATGAAATTACCCTCGAATAATATAACACACTGTAAACCCGTTAAATTGTCGGTTTTGAATTGCAATAAGGCACGTATTTCGCCATATACTAATTAGTCATACAGCAGACACAATGTAGATTCAAATTAATTAATTATGTTGATGAATTTACATTTCATAAATGGCAGAAGAATCTGCTAAAATAGATTTATGTGTAACTTTCAAATTGTAGGCCTACCTACTGTAACTTGCATTACCCTTTTATTTATTATATTCACTATATTCATTTTTATTGGTCTATATACCACGTAAACTGTTGTTTATAATAACCTATTATATATGCTATGTACTAATTTATGTAAAAAAATGTTTTTAGTTTGAAACGTTGTGTTTAAAGTTTACATACAAAAATATGGATTACCCTTTAATACCCTAAAAAATTGATTACCCTCGAAATTACCCTCGGGCAGTAAAATTACCCTCAAAAAGGGTAATTACCCTCTAATTCCCAACGCTGTTCGCCGGAGCTCCCGTGGTCATCCTTCCTCTTGCGCATGCGCGTCACGCTCCCCCACTCTCCTGGATCCGTGGGGAGGGGAGGCCGCGCCGGCGCACTAGCGGGTACGCCAGTCGGTGCCTGACTGGTCGCGGCGGCCGGCCCGTTCCGGTCGCGCGATAGGAGAGATAATAAATTGCCGGATGCGGCTTGCCACCGTAATTCAATTCAACGAAAACTTTTCCTTCTATCTACAGTGAAATTAAATTAAATGTTGTGCCAAACTGTTTCTTGTAACTGAATATTGAAATTAGAATACAGATCTTATGTAACCTGTAAAATAAATATCACTTGCTGATTTTTACATGTTACAAATCCTTCGGGGAAAGCACTCAAAGGGCACTCATTGACTATGTGAGTCATAGTCTGGAACTCCGCTCCACAGCGGCATGACTGGTCTTCTGTCATTCCCCATTTGTATTTCCAATAATTACATCTTCCCACACCAGTGCGGAATCGATTGAGAACAGTCCACTGCTTCCGAGGAAGATCCATACCACCCACGGCTAAGGTTGGGTCAGCAATTAAAAATTGATTCCGGCCTTGGACGAGTCCCAGGAGGAAGTCCAGTCGGTATGGATGGAAAAGTTTGTCTCCGTCAACTGGGATGCTGTCCACAGTGGTGGTCTTCGGGACCTCAATCTGCCCATCTCCTGGGGTAGGTAATCATGGATGGGTAGCTGTGGAGCGGATACGATCTTATTATATTCCCTAGTAAGTGCCTCCCTTCGTCTTATTTTAGGTGGAGAGATATTACACAGCACTGGGAGCCAGGGTACAGGTGTTGCCATGAGTGTACCACTTATGGCTCTCATAGTCCTGTTCAGTTGGATGTCGACCCCTCTGACATGCACACTGTTCAGCCACACGGGAGCACAGTACTCTGCGGTTGAGTAAACCAGAGACAAAGCAGTGGTTAGCAGAACTTGTGCATTAGCTCCCCATCTGGAGCCAGCAAGGTGATGGACAATGTTAGTCCTAGCTCTCACCTTGGCTGCTGTCTTTTGTAGGTGGCTTTTGAATGTGAGCGACCGATCTAAAATGACTCCCAGGTACTGTGGGTGATCATTGTGCTTTAGCTCAACACCGTCAAATACGATTTTAAGCTTTTGGTGGGCTAGTCTATTGTTCAAGTGAAAGCAAGATACCTCAGTTTTAGTTGGGTTTCGATTTAGCTTCCAGGCCTTAAAGTATTCACCGAGGGTCTTGAGGTCATTTGTTAGTACTTCCTCAGCATGTCGGAATTCCTGGTGCTGATAAGCCAGTGCAATATCATCCGCATAGGCAAACTTTAAGGAGCAAGTGTCAGGCATGTCGGCAGTATATACATTAAACAGCAGCGGGGCAAGCACTGGCCCCTGTGGAAGGGCATCTTTTAGTTGCCTAAAAGTACTTTCCTTGCGTCCCAAATATACTTTAATCATCCTATTGGAGAGCATCGAGTTGAGGAGACGCAACAGGAAAGGGCAAGGAATCAGGTTATAAAATTTTATGAGAAGGCCACAGTGTCATAAGCTGCAGTAAGATCTAAGAAAGCAACAGAGGTTTTCAGTTTTCGCTCAAACCCATTCTCGATGAAGGGAGTAAGAGCTAGAACCTGGTCACAACAGTTGCGCCCAGGCCTAAACCCAGCTTGTTCGACGGGGATGCTGGAATCCAGAACAGGGAGGATTCTGTTGTATATCAACCTCTCGAGCAGCTTATAACAGACACTAAGAAGAGCTATGGGTCGGTAAATTTCTGCCAGTTGTGGATCTTTATTTGGCTTCAAGGAAGCTATTATTTTCGATCTTCTAAATATACCAGGCAAGTCGCCGGTTTCCCTTATGGAATTAAAAACTGCAAGAAGCCACTGTCTAGCCTTTTTACCCAAGTGTTTTATGAACTCCAGGAAGATTTCATCCATACCTGCTGCTTTGCCAATTGGCATAGCATCAATCGCCACATCCAGCTCATCTACTGTGAAAGGTCTGGAGACTTCCAATGGCGCTTGCCGACATTCCTTAATTTGATTAAGTTAAAATTTATTTTCCTATCTGCGGACGTACGCACCGGTTTAGATAGACAGGCGTTTTGCAATAACACAAAGGTGAGGTTGCGAGGTTGCGTGTTTTTCATTTGGCTTACCAGTGGAGAGCTTCCTGAGCAGAGACCAAGCTTTCCGACTGAAGTTCAGATTTTCAACAGTTTTCACCCATTTCTCTCTCCTGGAGTTGTCGAGAGAGTTAAGGAGTTGGTCCGCTACATCTCTGTCGGCAGTGTCAGTGAACTCACTGTAAAGGTCTTCGCACTCTTGACTCCACTCTGGTATGTACTCTTTGCTAAAACCTCTTGGGATAGACGCTTTAGCGCAAGACAGAACGAGTCGTGTGAACCTATCATAGTTTTTTATTTTAGGAGGGATGAACCTGATGCCTTTGTCAAGCCTGGAAGAGAAGGCCTCCCACTCAGCTTTGTTGAAGTTCCACCTAGGCCGAGGAAAAGATCTTACTAGAGGAATTTGGATTCCCACTGATATCAGAACAGGCCTATGCTGAGAGTGAGGAAAAGCATCTAGGACCCTCCTGCAAGTTGGAATGGGTGTTGCTGACCGGTCACGAGAACAAAAGCACAAGTCTGGGGAGTACCCACGACGCCATCGGGCAGAATGGAAAGTGTGTGGGTCCTTGGCATTAAATACCAAGAAAAGGTTGTTATTTTCAGCCCAGCTTGTAAGACGAGTGTCATTTTAATCATCGGACGAGTATCCCACTGTGGGTGATGACTGTTAAAGTCACCTACATATAATACAGGATGTTCAAAAGTTGGGAGAGCTGTATCTGGCCACTGGATGTTCGGTGGTTTGTAGACATTGACAATGGTAGTCTCAGATACCTTAACAGCAATAGTAAATATGCTGTTCACACAACTTTTGTGGGAGACTGATACGTCGTCTATGTCTTGCCTAACGTAAGTCGCCACGCCATAGACCCTGTGTCCTATTTCCTCCACAAGCCTATATCCTGTGATGTTTCCCCTCGCACTGTTATCTAAGTTTTCTACATGTGTTTCTTGTAGTGCGAGGACATCGACATTATTTTCTCGCAGCACCTTGCTGAGGCAGTCACTTTTTGATTTGCTCAGACCCTCTTCGTTCAGATGACATATGTTTAAAACGCAACCTACATTTCTAAAATGGCCCTGGAAATGGCCGTTTGAATTTGGTCTGGCAGCTGGCATAGCTGAGAGATCACTCGCGTGATAGTTCAGCTGCCAAAAAGTTGTTGTTCGTTTAGCACCACCCATGGAGTACGTGCAGCTTTAATGGAATGCTGCGGACGCGAACAACTTCACTCCTCTAATAAGGAGATGCCAACCATGTTTTCTATTTTGCACAGTTAATCTTTTGTAATTATTAAAACTTCACCATTAATTTATTGAAAACCATTATTTTTAATATTTAAGAATATGTGGTGTAATGAATTAACTTTCTCCAAGAGAAATTCGTGGTCTAATTATATCCTCAAGAAGAATGGGCATTGGATAACCTTTTCAAACTACATTTACACCTATTCTACTTCTTGTCATACCTTCACCTTTGTCAAACCCTACCCTCTTCACTGTAGGGAATAGGGATTACATTTATTAAAATATTTTTAACAGGTAAAAAGGTCAAAAAGGGTGATGTTTACACCCAGCGAATAAATTAAAATTACTTTTTAGTCTCCTACAATGTATAGGGGTTTTTATATTACTTTGATATATTATTGTGTACATTAAGTATGCCATTTATCAAATTTACTAGATAATTCTAATCTATTTCATCTAACCTCTCGTTAAACACTAGCTAGAATTCAGTACGTAAAATAATTGTATTTGACAAATAACTGCGGTATTCGTGTTAAAGAAAAAAATAATTGTAGTAGTAGCAAAAACAAAATTAATTGTTTGGGGCACACTTTAACATGCTATCGATTGAGTATTTAAACTTATTAGATTGAAGGACTATCTTTTTAACACAACAGTTATGAACATTTTTTTATTGGTTTCAAGAAAGATAATTGTAATAATTGTTCCCCACTCAGAACTATTACAAAATAGGCTATACACAAACAGGTTATACATATAACTAAGGAATTTTAGTGCCCTTAGAGTAACCATCGATAGTCTGTTTAAGCATTTAAACTCAAAATGTTATGCGCTTTAGTGAGATAAAGATGAAATATTGTTTCCCTCTCAAGCAGGTCCATAAAGTCATGGTAGAATTTTATTTGTGTTACTTACCATTACCCGTTATCACTTAACCGTCTTCCCGTAGTACAAATACAAAAACTTATGCATAGTTTATGCATAAAAGGGTATTATGAAAGTTGCTGTACATACCTTTGAAAAAAGGCATGAAAATATTGTAGGGCTTTCTAGATAAGTTTTCTAGATGTTGCAATTATGCAAAGCAATGATAGTATAAGGAGTCAACCGGGGAATGTGGATGTAAATAAAAGTCATTTCACACCAGACAATATGTTGCCCGTTCTCTTTGACTGACTCCCAAAGGGTACATTGTTCATCTCCGCCTCATGCGGTATTCTGTGAAGTTTCGAGCATTTCCAATTACATGTAAATTTTAGGTGAGCTGAAATTTTTTAATCATTGCAATTCTATTGTTTTAAGAGGGAACAATTAAAAAGGTTTAAAACACTTTAAAACAAATGATTCAAAATTCATTGTATTCCTGATTTGACCTTTTATGTATATCGTATATAGACAAATTCCAAATTTTAAACGTTTACAATAATAAAACTACACCTTTTTATTTTCTCCCATTACGACCAAAATAGGTTTAAAGAAACTAAATAAATAAAATAAAATGACTTAACGAAAATTATTTTTATTTTTATTTGAGCATAAATATAAGTCTGGTTGAAGTTACAATAAGTTAAGAATACAAATCTCTTTATAAAGTAAGTAAAAATAATAATTAAAATAACAACAATCACTTCTATTTAGTAAATTTAGTAAATCCAAAATCCAAAGTAAATTTACATTATTACAACAGAACTACATAGGAAGCACTCAAGCTATTAAATCTTAGCTAATAATAAAAAGCAACAGCCAGACAAGAGATACAGGCAAACTTAAGTGTGAACAATGCTATTCTCAAAGGCCGAAAAAGAAAGAAAGAAATTTAACTGCCCTCAAATCCCTAATACTTAGTTTTAATTTAAAGAAAAAATGTCTTAAGATTATATATATATATATATATATATATATATATATATATATATATATATATATATATAAAATCCAGTAACAACATGAAAATGTATGGTGTTTATATTAACAAATTTTAAGTTGGCTACCATATGAAGAAAAATGGCGGATAAAGTCATAAGTTAAAGATTACTGCAATTAAGAGAACTAAAAATCAACGTTAACTATTTTTTACATATTTTACTTATTCTCGTGAGCTTTCGAATACAATCGGTGGCGGTGGCACACTTGTCAACTTGGTATATTAATTTAAACTATTAAACATTTCGGATCCACCTTTTGTGTAGCTTAAATGCAATGGAAATACTCCAACAGGCAAATACCAACAATACATACCATTACATATCAGTAAAAATTTGGACCAATTCGATTGAAAGAAAAGACAATAAAACAAAATTCCGTTGATAGACATATAAACATAATTAGACTCCATGCCTACGGAAATTTTAATGAACGATTCAAAGTCGTTAAACATTTAAAATTAAAATATATATGTTAAAGTCTTAAAAAAATATACTTTAAGCCACAAGTTGCGGCATGCACCAGTGAATCAACTAATTAGTTCGTTAATAAAAATAACACGTTAACTGAGAGCTCTTTGACACTACCATTACTGAAACTCAGATATTTTAATTAAAGACCAATTGCATTACGATTTTCAACGTTATACTTCACTCTGCATTCTATTTGAATCTTAATTAATTATCCTAATTATTTTCTGCCTTAAATATTTCAGAATAAATTATGCGTTATAAAGCTTATCAAATCTTCAAATTTACAAAATATTGTATTCCAAAATAATTACATACGCTTTTTAAAAATCCGTTTTGTAATTTGGATCTAAAGAGTAGTACTCTATAGAATCAATTAAAATCACTTTTTATAGAATCAGTTATAACAATAAGTACCCAAAGCAAATCGAAAAAGAATTCGTAAAACAGACAATATGCCGTGTGCTTTATTAACAATTTGCAATCCTCTTTTTAGTTGCAACAAATCAGGACTGAGAGTAATTAATTATTGAGGTATCAGTAACTACTATTGTAAAAGATCATATATGAAATAATATTGTGTTGAATAGAGAATAAAGAATATAGTAGTAAGAACCATTCATGGAAACAACCTGGCTATTGAACTACCATGGCCCTGCCCCGGGCTAAACGGATATTTAGTTCATTTCGTGTTATATTATCGAATTCCTATTTGGCGTGCACTCAATAATTTTATTATATTAATGTTTATCGGTTTGTTCTCATAGGTAACCCATATTTCAAGTTCCACAAGATTGTCATTTTTTATATATTTTTTATTAAGGTGTTTAGTGTTTGGACATTTGTAGCCTCCAGTGTGTTAAAAAAATTCTTGGAACGGCTTAATATTTTGAACCGATTTAGTCTCAGTGATGAAACTTTGTACATGTATGTATGCCATATAAATGTACTTTTCAGTACATATGCGCAAAAAGTGGCAGAATATATGACACGGGACAAATGATATGTTATGCAAATTATATCATTGTGCATAATTTGATGCACTGGATTTATAGATTTTACATACAAAACCTACACACAAAAAAATACATAGGCCAATATAAAAAAATACGCCAACTTTAAGCATTGGATAATGCCTAGGCACTGGTACCAATACACGTGCATATAAAATTACAAAATGCAACGTTGTGAATCCAAAAGATAAGTGCAGAGTTTCTGATTTCGAAGTTCCAAAGTTGATTAAAATTCGTTTCAGGTTCACAGAAGCCCTTTTCACCTTACTATTCCATCCATTGTTTTCGGAGATCTCAGTCTAATATCTTTTACAACCGTCAGAGTATTTTCTTCATTTATTAAATATTGGGTTTCTTTCTAAAAGAATTATGAAGTAAAATATGGAATGTTAAAGCACGTTCTGAATAAGGATTTTTTTTATTTACTGACTCTTAAATTAACATATATAGGCCCTATTATTAATGTCCAATAGAAGCATTAAAAAATTATCTCTAACATTTTTCCTTATTTAGATTTTTTTATTTTAATTGATTTTTTACAATTTTTTATATGATGACACTCATTATAATTTATGAATTGTCAAGTATTAAACTCCCTAAATTTTTTCTCCAAAACCCCAATTTCCGTTAAGGGGTTTACGATTTAACACATCTTTTGGTCACGGAAAGTTCCACATAGTGAAATATTGTTATTTACAGCATTAAAAAACAATACAAAGATGAGTGAATGTTGAGGCATCTCCTATGTATAAAACGGTCTATAAAAATCTTTACTTAAAGTTTTAGCGAATTTCCCTACAGAGAATACGCTATTACGGTAGTAGCCATGGTAAAACTTAAGCCCGGGACATTGTTACTTTTTCATTTTGAGGTCCCCAGAAAAAAAACATCATTCCTTTTCATATATATGTATATCTATGTATCTATCTATCTATGTGTCCGTGGTACTGATAATTTTTTAAGGGGACCTCAGATTTTGATGAAAATGATCGTTTTAAATATTGTTGTAGTTAAATATCAAGAATATGAAACAAAGAAATTAATTATTATAAAATTACACATAAAAAAATCCACCATCGCGGATTTTACAAAGTACAGTATTTCGGTCACTCGGTTTTTTTTATATATATATGTAAGAAGGTGAAATAGACCAGGTCTATTTTCATGACTTCGCGAACTAGCATGATCGGGTTATGGGAACGTGGTTTTATAGGATTTAAATGGGATAAAAAATGAGTTTTTGTCATTTTTGGACTTCAATTTTCAAAATTCAACGACTTTTTCTAAAACCAATTAAAAGAGCTTAAAAACAAACAAATTAGTATTTGAATTTTTATCTTGGCTTAACAGAGGTTACAGAGAAAAGCCAAAAAGAGGTTTCCGATGTTAATCTTATGGGAAATTAACAACATCATGTATCTCGCTTATTCGTTGATATAACTTGGTTAAATTTGGTATATACATTTACTAGGTAGGGTTTAACTGATATTTGCTTACAACACCAATATGGCTGCAAACCTACACACTTACCCCATGGGGTTAATGGGAAAAATTAAAGAGTGCCGAATATTGATACAAATTGATTTTTACCTTACCTAACCATTACATTTACAACCAACTAACATTTTCTAACAACATCCCATGGCAGCAAACCAACTTACTTATTCCTATGGCGTTTATGGGTAAAATATAAAATCACAAATTCCTTTGGAAATTCGCTGAATACGCAGGTATGCTGCAACGGGGGTATTTCATTATCACCTTGAGTGTGTTTCCAAGATTTATACTTTTGTTGACCAATTCACATTTATTAAACAATTCCAATTTTATGTACCACATTATTCCTAAAGATATTAGTTTATAAAAATTTATTTAAAATTATACGTGTGTTTAAGAATTGAAACATGAATTGTGGTATTTAAATAAAGGCACGCATCTGTTTTTAAAATACGTTTAGGGTATGTTTATAAGTTAACAAGTTAAACACCTGTAACAAATGGCTATAGATTAGTAAAAATTTTCTAAATATAGTTTCAATGAACTAGGAACTAATCAAGTTAACTTAAATGCTCTCGATATACTATGGTTTAGATTTAAGGTAAGGCGTGTAGCCAAATTTAAAAATATTATTTAATGTACCCCTATATAATATATACAGTTCAATGTATATATCTTATCAAGTAATATTCGTTTTAAATATTGTTGTAGTTAAATATCAACAATATGAAACAAAGAAATTAATTATTATAAAATTGCATCTAAAAAATCTACCATCGGCGGATTTTACAAAGTAAAGTATTTCGGTCTCTCGGGGTTTTTTATATATTTTTTTTTATAGAAGTCATATATCATGACTAGATTTAATTCATGACTTTTAATCCCCTAGTTTAATCAATTAGGGGAGTAGTAAGTACCTCAGAATTTATTATAGATTTTTAAATATACTGATTTAGTGACAGATGATATCGGGGACAAACATTATACACCTATATTGATAATGAAGTGTAGGAAACATAATCAGGATTTAATCAAATTTCTTTGTTGAAACGTTCCATTGATTTATTTTTTGCCAAACAAACGAAGTATGCAGGTAATCCTGATTTAAGGTAGGAGATATCGTAGGACCAGTGGTAGGGATGGGAGATGGAATACGAGGAATGCACGGACAACCCGACATGAGAGCTAAGTACTGTACAAGAATATGCAAACCGTTAGTGAAAACTACTATTGTGTATTAAACTGTAATAAAATAGTTCTACAAACAAAGCAAAATAAAATGACATAAATGACCCATTTCTGTTTTATTTATAATGCTCACTATATTAAAATAGTTTTTATTTATTTAATTTTAGTTTTTATTTTATGTAATTAAACTAAAAATAAATTTAAATCAATTACATAATTACATTCGATATATGGGCAAAAGTTTTATTTCTTATGTGTAAGACACATATACCGATACGTTATTATCGGAAAAAATCGAATCAAATTGATAGTATGTTAATTTTTTTATACCCCTAAAATAATTAAGGGCATTATGACAGGTTAAGTTTGTAGACCTTGTCAAATGCATGTATTTGGCAATGACGTATTTTATTTGATATCAAACAGCTTTAATGATATTTAGCCATCAAAACACTGTCATTATCTTTATACTCCTCCTAGTAAAAATCCTAAATTGACCATATTAACACTAGTGGGGGCCAAAAGTTATATATATTCCATACCATAAGTAAAATATTTAAATAAATTATATATAACATTTTTACCTGAACCCAATCCTATCTCAATCTCGCCACATGTCCGGTCTAACGAACACGGACTAGTGTTGCAGCAACCAGACCGCCGGGCATACATTGGTCTGTGGCAGCTTATTGAATAATTCACTACACCACATCTGCCCCTATGACACACACAGTTCATTTCAATGTAGTTAATCACGCTCCGAAGTTGCCACAGACAGTGAAGTAACAAAATAATTTTCAACAATTCCGTGCATTACATATAAGTGATATAAAATTACTCAATCTACTTATTTACCGACATATAATAACTATTTTGTGCTATATTGCAATGTTTTGTCTTTAAATAGTACCTCTTTTAACTTTATAACTATCGGTTGATATGAAATGTAAACGCTTTTATAACATGGTGACTACACACAAGAACTGGAGACATTTAATGGCGGACAACTCTCCTCCCCCTAACGTCAGACGTCTTAAACAGTTATTTATGGTTCTTATAACTCCAGGCTTATGGTCGATAGCACTGCATAAAAACCCTCACACAATAGTTTTGATCAAAGCATATTTCTTACAAATTATAAAATTTATTAATGGAAACATAAAAAAATACGGTAAATGTTAATATTTATAATACTTTTTTCTATCAATAAAGATAGATCTTTATACCGATAGAAATATATTTAAGTTCAAATCTAATCGAGTAAAATATTAAGTCATAACCCTATATTATTCCTAATAAATTTATTTACCGAATAGAAACTTTTGTTTTTTATATGTTTTATATAGATAATATATATTGTATTATTTATTTTAACTATCTTTTATAGTTACTTGTAAAAACAAAAAAAAAGGAAAAAATAAATGATTTTTCCAATAAAATTAAGAAAGTATTCATTCTCAACATAAATTAACAGAAGTAATTTATCTTTCATACACCATTTAGAACAACGTATTTAATAATCTTCAAATGTTCAATTATTCGACTAGAAATTTTTTTTTTTGGTTTTTAACAACCTAGAATTTCGAAGGAAATTGTGTTGTTGAAGTATAATATTTTATAATATAACACGCATAAACATCAAAGGAGAGGTTATCGAGCAGTCTAAACTGTTTACTCGCCCAGTCCCATGCTAATGTGGTCCTGGTCGGTGCGGCCTCGTTGAATTATACAGTGCTAGCAATTACTTGATACAATAACATAACTAAGCACTGCTAACAGAGTACGATTATGATAAATATGTGATTGAATCAAGTTAAATTACTTTCATAACAAGTGTATGTGAATGTTAGTTTTATTTTAGTTCAAGAACATTACAATTGAATCAATATCTAACATATTAAATGTTATAGATTTAAGACCAATAAGATCAGACTTCAAATGTTTTAGCATTGTCTATCGTCACATCCTACGTGGGTCAAATTAACCCTAAATAACTTGCAAATGACCTTAAATCAAAACAATATCTTTAATTTCATTGATGCTGCCCAAATTACATTGAATAGTTTTTATACAGTTATAAAATGACCGATTAATTATTGTAACGTATACTTGTTCTGAAACAGCTTTATATATGTTTTAAAAATCTAGTTTTAACATGTAATTTCCCTGTACTTTAAATTTAAAATAATGCCACATAGGCAATAAATTCACAATAGTAATATTTTTGTGTGTTAATGTTAACCTATAACTCCAAAATCACAGTATTTCGATAAAGGGATAGCTACTTTAATTACAATATTTTAAAAGAAGTAATTTTATATCGATATGAAAAAGAACGCTAAAATGGAAAAAATCTTTAAGTTCATATGATTTCAGTATTTGTAAAATTCTCAAAAAAGGATATGCTTAAAAGCAAATCAGTTTATTGATATTATTTTTTATTATTTAAGAAGTTAAAATAAATTCATCTTGTGACTAGGTCAAATGTAAAAATAAGCCACCTGGAAACCCAAGGAAAGCAAGAAAATGAATACTGTCACTCCGTTTTACGTAATAATAATTTAGTACAGGGTTTACCGAGCCTTGCTCATTGGCTTTAATTCAATTTTGTACTAGTATCATGATAATCAGGCTATTAAGTTTACACCAACAACCAAAGAACCAACAACCAAATAGCAACAACTCTTCACAGTTAAAAGCTTTTTCATAAAGAATGCTAAAGGAGTGTTCTTTTATTTTTGTTTGCTTTTCGTTGTTATTTCGTTCTAAAAATTGCAGCCCATATCGTCAATGTTACAAATTAAAATGTTTTGAACTTAATTTTAAAATAGATTTTTTTCCAGAGTGAAGGCTGTTTATAAACTAATTTTTTGGACCAAAAACACTCTTAAATGTAAAGTTAAAGCTAAATCTACCGGCTAGATTTCGAGGTTGTGGAAAAATACATCGCCACAGGACACTCCTCGTGTTATAGTATAAAAAATGTGTTTTTATCACCATGTTAAGTAGTCATAAAAAAAGCATACAATGTTTTATATCCAATAGGATACGTTTCGTGCTAGAAACCAATAAGCAACACTGGGCCACGATAGAGACAACTGATTAGTAGGGAGGCGGAAACAAATTACGTTTCCGCTGTTTTCACCTAGGAATGCTTTAGTTTTTAAGTTACATGTAGATGCTATTAGTTTACAATTAGTTTATAGCAAGGCAACCAGGAATATCAAAAAAAATATAAACTAGCTTGAATATAAATAAATAAGTTAATATATTTCATGTAGTCAATGATTAGCAGTGAACAAGAGACACTACACCTATATTGTCTACAATCAATTTTAGACTTGACAAGTGAAAACACCTTAGAATAAAAAGTGTAAACTGAGCTTCAAGTATTATAGAAAATGTAATAACAACTGAATGTAACAATTTGAATTATACGAAAAATCCGTGCTACTCAACTCAATGATTAACGAAATGGCCATTTAAATAACAGAAATACGTGAAAATTTCTTACTTTTTGACGAAATCATGTTAATTTTCATCTAAGTTGTTAAATATTAACCTCGTGAATGGTAGGAAATTGAATATAAATTTTCTTTAGTTGTAGTGGAATTGAAATACAAAAATAAAATACGTTTAAATCACACGATTTGTAGAAAATACATGTTCCAAATGTAATCAATTTGTGTTTTTTGTACAAAATATACATATGACATAAATAACAGTCATCTTCAACTAAAATGTCAGTCACGACTTTTGGCTTGATGTAAACTAGAATGGCTTCTTCTAAGCCCCTTACGTAAGAGAGTTTGTTTACTTAACTGCATCTTTTTCATTGAAGCCCGTTAAACACTGCTATATATCCTTTAAAAATTCTGAGTGAAAATACTTTCTTATTTTAGTAAAAAAAAAACTTTTGCTTATGTATACAAGTCTATGTAAAAAAAAAAAAATATTTGAGCTGAAAAAGAGTACAAATGAAGTTTAAAAACTTCAATCACAACAATATAAAAGCATTAGTAGATGTTTGTATATAGGATAATTTGTAATTTGACATGCCAAAAGTTGTCCTGTTTTAAGTTAGGTGGGAATTATTTTACCAACCTCTTTCCAGAATTGTAGAGCAACACAAATTATGTACTATGAAATTTTAAAGATATCTGAGATTTTATAGGCTACATAGTCTACTTGCCATACATCTTATCGTGTTCTTATAATGGTAATGAAATCAATAAAACACTAAAATCAATGAAAAAAATCTATAAAATCACTAAAATCAATAAATCAATGTAATCAATGAAATTATAATAAATAAATAAATGAACGAAGTTGGAAGCATTGAGATTGAAGCTGGACAAGTCTGCTACTCGTCATCGAGCTTGTAATAATCAAAGATCCTTAAAGGAAAACAGCTGGGCTTGTAATAGTGAACAAAGCTCTTCATAGTACCATACCATCTACCGTTAACTCTATAGCTTGTATATAATTTAAAAATGTGTTTGAATAGGTATCGTTGGAGTTTATAATAGTTTAAATTTTTGTTACCAATTTATAACTAAATATAGGTCTAAAAAGGATTTAGGTCCATACAAAAAACCGAGGCTACAAAAAAAAAAAAAAAAAAAATTTAAAAACTTGAAAATAAACATGAAAAAATTATTTCAGAGGTTAAACCAAAAGATTTAATACAGGTAAGAAAAAACTGCTTGCTGAAGTTTCTCAACAACTTTTTTGGCGGGAAAAACGAAGGAGTTTAAGGTGAGAAGAGAGGGGAGGGGGTGGTAACGTGGAATGAGTGGCCATTGAGGGGGAGAGGGAGAGAGGGGCGAGGAGGGTACGCGGTGCACCGGTTTAACAGTCTTGTGTTAGTTAACAAAAATTCCATCTAAATTGATAAGTTAATCTTAAAAAATTACATTATAAACTCACATCCTACAATACATAGGTTTTTTTTTTTTTAAATTAGTTTATATTTTTTTGTGTGCATGGACCTTTAATTAAGGTATTGTACATTTTTCAAATTGAAGTATACTGTAAAAAAATGTTATGTACATCTTTAGATTTTAAAAGTTTTCTTTTTTTGCCTAATAACATGACTCAATTTAAGTGTGAAAGTAAAGTGTATAAAAAAATGGTACATAAGAATCCATCACGAATAATTTATAGCGTCATGATAAAATGATACAGTCGTCTATGGTGGTTTATAATCTTTATTAAGTAATTAAAAGAGCAAAAATGTGTAAAGGAGATATTAATATTTCAATGATCCCTTAAAATAATAAATAATAGTTTTATATTAAGTGAAAATTAAGGCACACTGTGGGTTTGGAGTTTTTCAATTAAATTTAAATTACGAATTTATCTTTTTAAAGTAATAACCAGTTTCTAAGGTTCATTGTAAGTAAAATTTCACTATTCATTCAAAAAGAATATTCACAAGTTAGTTCTAGTCGGAATTGTTAAATATTTATCAATTTCGTCTAATCGTTTTTTTATACGAGGGGACAATTCTTTTTTCATATTCTAAATTTGAACACTTAAGCTATAATAGTCACCAGTAAAATAATAAAAATCCGATAACTATTTAAAAGTTTTATTTATTCATTCCCCAAAAAATATAATAACACTCTATATTGATGGTAAAAGGACTATTTTTCCTATCAACAAAAAAATTTAAAGCCTCGGATAACACAGTTGAATGAAAATTAAAATTCAAAACACATTCATTCATGAAGCTCCAATATAATCAGTTTTTTTGTATCATGAAGTTTCCAAGTACGCTGAAGCAAGGACTAGCCCATCACCAAGGGTATATGCTTTAATACAAAATATTTTTCTACCCGAATATTTATAATATATTTAATGTTACAAAAACATTTTTCTCACTTCATTTTATATAAAAAATATTTTGTCCTAAGACTTCAAAAAACAACTACATTACATGGGGTATTTTCGAACAAAAATATTATACATTATTAGCTGATATTTTTACAATGATTACCGATTGGTCTCAAACGTTAATTGAGTTCTCTGATTGAAACTGTTTGTGTAGAATCAATGAACTTATTTCAATGATGTTCCACTTTATTACTATTTTATAAATATATGTAATACACTTATAAACGTTTTAATTGTGGATTTCCATAGATCCTTAATGTTGTATCGTATTTAAACCAATCATTATTAGTGTGTTATCTTTGAATATTTCCTTTTAACACATATAGAATCATTCGGTACTCAAGGAACTCTTATTAAATGTGAGTAAAAAATGATTATGGTTTCTCAACCTCTTTATTGGACTATTTCAGTTTAAAAACATCAACACTTGAAATCTAACACACAAGACTCTTAAGTTTTCAAAATTCAAATACAGATTTGTTACCGATTTACAGAATTGTACAATTGATTTGACTGTTTGTATAAGCACGTGTTTTACAAATATCTATATAGATTTAGATTAGTCTTAGTTTTCATGCACGTATTTCCTCAACCTCGTTCCATTTGTAATCAACTTAATCAGCTAAAATGATTGAAATTAACACTGTAGTTAAATACACTGGGTAAACGACATAATAGTGCCAGCAATCCGCTTCCAGTAAATTTGTTTTGGCAATTGTATCTTGACAAATTGTGAACGTACATGACTTAATCAGGAAAATTATGTAAGATGTTATACTACGCTCGGTCTGCAAGGATCCAATTTGTTAATACGTGCAAAAAGAGGTATAAGAGTCATGTTTGTGTTTGAGGTTTTGTAAAATTTATGACATCCAAACTCATACCAAAAATATTTTTTATTTTACTCACCAATAAAAAGTTTCAAATTTAGACCTAAGTGGTAAATATATTTACTAAAGGTCAAACATTTCTCTTTTACTACTATAAAAAACTCGTCAACCAACTAAAATTGCTTGTAGCAAAAATGATATATTTACCTCACCCATAAGATATACCTACTGTAATGAAATTATGTAATTTATTTCTGCTTAAGAATACCATTGTAGTTAGTACATTTTACCGTCAATATATATATATATATATATATATATATATATATATATATATATATATATTTTTTTTTTTTTTTTAAACATTACTTGGATTGTTTGAAACAACAACAATCAAACTGCTGTTTGTAATAGCTTGCTTGCTTATATTTTTTCTGGAAGTTTTTACGTCCTCCGAACACTACATTTACTTTGGAAAACTTTATCTATCATGTTCCACCTGGATCGTGATTTATTTCCACCGCATTGTTGGTGTAAAGGAAACCATACAAGGGTCTGTTGTTGAAGCGGCGCGGCGCGGCGCGGAGCGGCGGCGGACACAATGTGATCAATACAGGATTCCAACGCACGGTCACCGTTCATGTACGCGGCCTGCTGCGAACAATAGTTTGGACGCGAACTAATAACAGTTGGACCGGGGGCAGGTTTTTACTAAATTTAACTCAGTTTTTACTAAGACTACGTTTTGTTTCGACATATCAATATTTGAAATTTTGCCCTAAAAATTTTTGTATATTCTTTTGGGTGTCTTTGCCATATCAATTATATTATTTTATGGTAAAGTAAAATAAAAAATGAACCCCATTTTATATTTTATGAAAATACCATGACCGGGGTATTTTTGCATTTGACTTAGTTTAACATGTAATGAAAATAAAAACTGTTATTCAATTGGTATGGCACAATAAATGCAGATGGAACTACAGTACTTCAAAATGAGATTAAAAAATTTAATTAATTATAGGCCCGGTAATAATGTAATTAATTTGTAATAATAAATATTGGATACCTTAATGGAATGAATAATCAACTTACACTTAGTTATAATTTTTGTTTCTTAGTTACAGGTTTACAAATCCTTCACTATGTAGAAGTAGAATGTAATATAAAAAACCCTCTTTTAATATTTCCTAATATTTTCATTTATAGACAGGTTAGTAAAGTGTTCTACATTTCATTAATATATGAATTTTTTAGTAAGTACAGTACACTCTCGTTCATCGGAACTAATGTGGCGGACGGCCGGTTCGGATGTCAAAAAATTCCGATGAAGCGGAGTACCGTCGTGAGTCATCATTTCCGCCCGTACGGTGACATATCGTGATTAAGATAACATCACTGTGTGTTATCTTGTTTTTAAGATAACACAAGAGATTTTATGAAAATAAGGCATTCAAACTTTGTACATGGTAACAATGAACCCATAGGGATAAAAACAACGCAGGAAATAAAGATCCAAAATCTTTATTCTTATATTCTATATTCATATCCCAGCAGTCAACTGACTTCCACGTAACACAGGTGCAGTCGCGACGCGAGACAGACTGAATGACAGTTTGGGAAGCGGTCGAAGCGGATGTATTGTTCACTTCCTGCCCCTTCCTCTTTCTATTTTTTGTGCGAATACTCCACGGCGTCGTAAATCACATTGATGGGTACAGATTATGGAAAACGCCTGATGACTTTTGATGCAAAATGTGATACTTCACTGTTGTGCGGATAGAACGAATGGAAATTGAAGGCGCTAAAACGGAAAAATTATTAATTTCGTAAGAAAAAAAATTAATAATGTCC
The DNA here is from genome assembly GCA_030545055.2 of Neoaliturus tenellus. Lineage (NCBI taxonomy): Eukaryota > Metazoa > Arthropoda > Insecta > Hemiptera > Cicadellidae > Neoaliturus > Neoaliturus tenellus. Next base: position 113,765,603 of record CM061533.1, read on the forward strand.
AGATTTTCAGTTCCAATGAAGCGGAGTTCCGATGTCACCGAGTCCGATGAACGAGAGTGTACTGTATTATATTGTACATTCATATAAAATACAAAAAAAGTTTATACAGATATGTTTTATTATCCAAGCAAGCAATGTTCCATACTTTGTGCATAGCTAAAATAAACAAAATTAAGTGTATCATCTACTCATATACAACTCGTTTTAATTACTTTTTATTACTCTCTGCCCTAGAGGCATTTTACTTAAGAGTTACAATGTGTATGCATTAACGCTTTTGGAAAGCGGTTTTAAACCATCAATGTTATTTGGCCACTAGATCACACCGGGAGTTGAACCCATCACCTTTTCAAGAATCTAACAGTTAGGCTAGCCAGATGCTAATATTTGTTAGAACATCAACCAGGATGAAATTTTATGTTAAAACGTCCAGTCAAATTCTGTATAACTGAATAATGTGAAAATTTCAGAGTTTAATATTACTAAACAGTGTATTCTAAGCTGGTTTTATGGATAGTTAAATTCAGTACATATGGTAAACCTCTAAACGTTAAACACTTTTCCTACACAAATCCATCACAAGATGTTTCAGCAGTATTTTCTTCAATGCAAAATCAGTGATGAGTTTCTTCCTCAAAGAGCTGGCACCCTTTATATTTATGGTTTGTTAACCAGCAGTTTTCCAACTAGTTAGCTCCATACGTTGGCAGAGGCACGATCGTTTGCGAACCAACTCATGGTGACAGTGTCAACCGATCTTAAGTGCGATAATATCATGTATGCAAAGCTCAAACGAATTAATGAAAAAAAATTATGAAACTACTTCTTTACTGAGGTGAAAACTAGGACCCACAAGGTCCTCTCTTACAGTTAACCTCTAAACTAACATATATCAAACTAAAACATATAAGTCATACGATTACACTAGTAATACGTTCTTATTAAAAACTTTACGAATGGAACAGAAAGTAAAATACGAGAGTCTAAATTATAGTCGTTGACGAAATAACCGGGGGCTACTGAAAATGGCTCCAAAACTGCGTCGCGTTGCCTCGGCCCCTTAATGTCTCCAACAATTTATGCTTCTTTCCAACTCGCTAGTCTGGAAATGCTTCAATTTGCTTAAAAATACTAGGTCTAAACAGAATTTAAATTAAAAAGTAATAATCTACTTCAAAATACCTTAGTATTTTTAGGTAACCTCCGTATCATTAAAAGTAGTAATATGTATTAGGTTAATATTGTACATTGTAAGGAAGAATTAATTTTTTTAAACAAAAGTTAGGGCAATCAATTATTAAGAAAAATACCTACATAAGTAGTTAGAGAGAAATTATATAAACAAAGTATATGCCAAAGTGTTGACAGAAAAAGTTGCATACTGACATTCTTAAATTTATCATTATAAAAAAATTGCGGCATCTACAATATAAACACAAATAAATAAGTACTGATAATTCATTAAAACATCATTATTTAATATTTTATTATACTGTATAGTGTTACAACTCATTCCATTGTGACTAGCCAAGGGAAAATTCGTAGAATAAAATGTTTAAAAAAGAATTATTTTTTTGTGGAATCACTGAAAACAACGTTGACGATTAAAATCCCTGACAGAAATTGGCAGTAGGGCTTCATCACTGTAACACTGTTGAATTACCTAAATGTACATTCCATCAATTTAACACTGCGATGACAGATTCCATCTACTAAATACAGAGCCGTTAAAATGATGCATTGACAACATATTTAGTCTCTTTATTTGATAATCGGTTGATTAAAAAAATATTTCAAGCTTACCCTGTAACACCAATTTAATTGATTTTTATTCCTTATAATTTCTATGTCCAATGTAAAAGTAATTTTATTTTTCGCAAACTTAAAAAAATGGATTCTTACAATTTTTTGGGTGAGTGCTCAAAGTTAAAGTTCATAGGAATTCCTATGTTTGAAAGAAATTAAAACGTTTAAAAATACGTAAACCCTTAAAAGAAAAAAAAATAGTTATTTGTGCATCTAGGGACTAAAGTACAATGTTTTCTCCCTGAAGGGAAAGTGTTGTCGCCCGAAGGCAAAGCGGAGGGCGACAATTTCCCTGAGGGAGAAAAGTACTTTAGTCCCTTGATGCACACAACATTTTTCCTCCACCTACACGAATAAAATTTAGGCCTAATAGGCCTACCGTAGATAATTTAACTTTACCTTCATATGATCCCTTGCTCCGTCAAGCTGGATCTGTCACATCAACATAAAAAACACACAATGTAGGCCATATTAATTTTGAAGAACATGAAAAAAACCAAATATAATTTAAGCCTAGTCAAAAGTTTTACACTTATGTTTTGGACTTGTTAGGTTAATAGCCTACCCAAGCAAAATGTAAACAAACACCTACACTGCCACGGCCATCTCTAATAGGCCTACTAGAGAATGGTCAGCAGTGAGTGAGCAGCAGCTACAGCTGCTATAGTAAACAATGAGTAACGAAACAAATACAAGTAACAGCTGACTGTGGCTCATGTTCTTTTTAATCTCTCTTTTAATGTTATTCTTGTGTAAATAACTTTAGCCCCGTGGTACGAAAAAACTCGAGTTTTCCCTAGGTAGAAAGATTAAGTATTCATGTCACATGGGATAGAAATTAGTACTTTACTACTCTATTCCAAGGAGTAATATTCGGCTTCAGATAGTAGGTGGAGGAAAAAACTAATCTTAGAAATAAATTATATACTGAGTTAACTGGCTTCTCCAGTAAAAAAATTATAAAAGTAAATAAAATGAAATCATTTAAACATGAGGTACATTTCAGCTAGAGCTTATTCCGGTACAGTCTGCCAAACTTGCCAACAATAAAATTGACAACATTTAATTGAGTTTTAGAACAAAACGTCAGTTTGAATCAATTTTAATTATTCTTATCAAGCCGTTTGAAAACATCGGTCTTATCGATCCAATTAACCCAGCATCAAGATGTGTCACTGGCGCTCGGTCGTGATTACATGAATAATTTCAAGGTGATTACTCGTTATTTTAGTTGACAGGGCGAACGGTGGGTTATAGATCTGATACTGCGAATTTAATTTTAACTGTCAAAGGCACAATTCAATCATGAATATTTTCCTATTAAAAATTTAACTTTTTTTCTCATTTTCAAAATATTCTTATCTATTTTGAATTTAATGACATATTTTATTAAATATGTCATATAATTTATCATACATTACTAATTTTATTTCAACTTTCTAATATTTTATAAATAATAATTGGAAGTATTTTGACCCGAACTAATAATTTCGTTGACACACATGAGTTGTCTTTTTATAAACTGGATGGAACATATTGTCCATAGAATTAACCTATGACTGAGAGTCTGATGCTATAATTGGTATAATCAAGCAAAACGAATTAAGTTTATAGTACATCTATAAAATAACAGATTAGATCTGTACGCGTTCCACAGTAAACCATCTAAATATTATCCTCATTAAATTAGAAAATACAAGATTAAAATGGAATGTTGTGCATTTTACTTTAGAGACTAGATAGTTTCTCTGGATGATTACACAAATCATCTGGCAGTAGAAATGTCTTGGATGAAATCCACTGCGACTTTGCCAAAACCGGTAGGACTCGATTCGTCTGTATTTTACGTGTAGGACATGATTTTGTGCGGGACCACATTTTATTTCTCATAAACTTTAACTAAAAAATGATCATGATTTTTCTTACGAAATTAAAGCCTTCTAATTGTCCTCACCAAGTGAAAAATAATTTTATGGACTTCTTATAAGATTTTAATTATACTAAACGATTTGATAGAGTACAAACTACAAACTCAATTATATTAATTGCCGATTCCATAGACTATTTAAATGTTTTTTCTTCAATTGTGTACTAAAGGCTTTGTATTCTACCTAACAGGGAAATAAAAACTAATTAATAAGTATAAAAAGTTTCGAATTAACTTCACCATAACACTCATCATGTATAACAGATAATCTGTTTAAACTAAGTGATATAGTATACTACTGCTTACAGAATTGGTATTAATTTTTATTATTGAATAAAAATACAAATCGAACAACTACATGTGAATTGTAGGCCCTACTAGTGCAAAATAGAAGATTCCTATATACTAGTTTCAAACAATTTAATATCTGTTTTCATATGTTAGTTTCGAAGCAGTTATTAAATAAAAATAATTCTTCAGTTCTGAAAAGTAGTTTGTTAAATAGCATATTAAATTATTATATGTAATTAAAACATATGTACTTAATATATAGTACAAGGTAAGTATTCGGGGGTGTACTCTTTATTAGGAATTCGGCATTTGCAAAAGTATAAATGGTTAAGTTTTATTTGACAGTAGTAATTAATTATATTAAAGTAGTAATTATATAGCCTCCGGAGATTTGATAATATGGGAATACAAAACCAATAAACTGTTCCATTATAACGTAGTATCTTGAAGGGAGACACCAATTGTTCTGGACTGTATTTAAGATTAATTTTTCATTTACAATCTTGTTCCAAAAGTAATTTTGAAATTCATATTCAAAATAATATCATGTTTATTTTTGATTACAGCTGGATACTAAATTTCTTTTTAAAAAGCTGTTCCAATTTAGTTCATGTCAAAAAATTGTATGATTCTGTCGTTATTATTTCAAATTAATAATCTTTTTGAAAATAGGAATACAAAAACGAAACAAAATACTGCTAAGCCAGTCCAAGAGACTCCGCAATGCGTATAAGTCATACTGAGGGCCAACTCGGTTTTGGAACGTAAAATTTTGAAAACACATTACAATGTTATTTATCTAGTCATATGTTTGTCCTAAAATGTTATATCATATACAAAATATTAATAAAAGTATAGTTTGATGTCACAAACAACGTTATTATTACTTTTAATCAATTGTATATTTTTAAAGTTTGAGAATTAAAATCGATTCATTAATCAAGAGTCTTGACGGCTTAAAAAAAAAAAAAAAAAAAAACATACACTACTTTCTTACTAAAAACAAATAGTTTTTATTATAATTAATATTTGTGTAAAAAACTAATTTTATAATAAACGAAGTTTAAAACCAAAAGCATTACGGTTTTACAGGATATATTTAAAATTGAAGGTATCCAACAGCGTCTGGAGGCTTGATAATATGGGGAATACAAAACCAATAAACTGTTCCATTATAATGTAGTATCTTGAAGGGAGACATCAATTATTCACGTCTGTCTTCAACCGCTGAAGCAGGAAAGATTTATTCTGGCTGAGAAAACAAATAAGATACCCAGATACAATGTTGCCTTTGTTGCAAAATATACTCTTTAAAAACAAATAAATAGATCGATAACAAATATACAATATTTAAAAATGCACTATTTCTTTCGCTATATCCTAGCACAAAAATAATTTTTTCAGTAGCCTTCAGATTTTTTAATATTTTACTGTAAAGTTAATAGCGTCGATCCCTTAAAATTACTACTGTCATATAAAACTCAACCATTAATACTTTAAAAAATTCCGAATTCCTAATGGAAAGTACACCCATGAATAATACTTTGTGCTGTACGTATTAAGTACTGTTACGAACATCTTATGTACTTAAAAAATATTATAATTAAATATAAAATACTTAGGGAATCTTACTGTCAAGCTCAATCTGTACTAAAGCCACTCGTAGTCTGTTGCAATTTAATTCATTATTATATTCTATTTTGATTTAATTTTAACATTTATCGTACAGTCAGTTTGGCTTTACACATTAGATCTTTTCTTTACATATATATATAAAAAATTGAACTTCTGCTGAGACTGGATATGTCTTAGAAGACAGCATCTATTGAAATATGATATGGGGAGAGGGCCGGGAAGCCAGGTGTATCTTATTTAGAGAAGAGTCACTTCTGTAATGCTACTTGATGGATATACGCAATGGAAAACATAACTTATTGTCAGGTCAACAAACTTGGTATCACTTACTTTCATCTTTAAACTGGTTACTGGCCTAAAAAATGACTGTCTACGAAAATGTAAAAATTTTTATTTACTGATTAGTAATATTAATTTAGCTAATGTCTTTTTTACCGAATGACACTGCTAAACCAAAATAGCCGATTTCATAATATTGGTTTAACTAATATTGTATTGTTTGCTTTTACAAAATCAACTCAGTTAAAATTTTACATGTAGAAGATGGATCACGTGTGTTAGCAGAGAAATCGATCAAACAAGATACTGTACAAGGAAATATGCTGACAAAGAAAGTTATTATTTTTCGGAATAACAAAAATATCCTCTGTGATTTTTTTTATCTACAATTGATAATGAGAGATCCTTTGACACCAAAACGACTACTATAAATTACTATCTCTCTATTTTACCCGGAGCCGGCATGGGTATTAATGTTAGGTCTATAATTTTTTGAGAATCGTTATAAAACTAAAAACTACCTATGTACCCTTTAAGTCATTTTTACATTTTATTTAGGTAAGTGACAACTAATAAATTATTTCGACGATAATATCATTATAATTACTGCTTTTTATTTTATAAAACTTTTTCAGCTAATTATCGTAGTAGCTCCATTTTGTCAACTTAGACCAATATTTTTTTACAGTACCATAAAGGATTTATAAAAAAAAACTTACTTTACCTATTATAGCTTTTGCTTTTCATATTACATTAGAAATACATTTTAATATTTTAAGAGGACGGACAGATAAATTATGTTTGCTTCTCGTTCTAGTATATTTGTAAATAATAAACTTTTAATAAAAAACATTTCAAAACTTTATGATTAAATTGTTTATACTATATCGAATTTCATATTATATGGAATTGTGTTTCATATTTGTTGTAGGAAGTATTAAAACTATCAATAATAATTTTATTTATAAAAAAATCCTCAAGTTTTCTTTACAAAAGTCAGTGCCTGTGTAAAAGCCTACATTTAGCTTGTTCATGGTAGATGATTCTTTTAATATTAGAGAATGCTGTAAATTATTTTTAATTTTAATATTAAAGCCTGATTTGATATGCATAATATTTTGATTTTCATGTCTATCAAATCTATTTTTGTGGTATTTTATTCTCAATTTTATAAACCGTATATACAGTGTGTATTTTTTCAATAGTCATATTTAAAAAAATAATAAAAGTTAAGCCTTAAATTAATACAAAAAGGAGTTAATGCTTATCTGATAGTAAATGTTTGTAATCAATACATTAACAATCGGCGGCTAAAGCTCCAAACGCAACGTAGCATTGAATGATTTGTTTCAAACAACGGATTGTCAGGCCGGGTTTATCGTAAGGTGATATTAATCCAACCAGGATTTGGTTCGCTTTGGAAACATTTGTAGTTCCCGGCTGTACTTGCTATATTCATGTAATTCTGGACTCAGAGTTGGCTCAGTTCTGCAACGATCCTCCATCATGCCAGAGTAATTACCTAATTAATGCAATTATGTTGGTTGAAATACTATTGAATTCTAACCAGCAATACTCCAAGCATGTTCAAATGAGCATTGTAAATTTCATAATGTGCCTGATAATCGTCAGGGATTGTAATTAAAACATTACCAAAGAATTGTTTATATTCCCTTATAAATATATATTGTATTTAAATTGGCAAAATGAATTCAGGTTGTTTTTAAAAATCTTGAAGGAAAATCAAATAACCACACAATACATCACCTCTACTTAGAAAAATCTTCTTTTTTTAAAATAACCCTCAAATTACAATAACAAAATGATTTCCAATCAATTGGAAAACCTTCATTTAACTTGTTACATTAGTAACAATCAATATTTATCGATTTTGAAGTACAGTAGAACCTCGATAGTTCGACACTTTGTGGACTTAAAGAGTAGGCCTATATAAGTATCGAAATATCGAACTATAGGGAGTATTTTGGAAATTTTAACATAAGGAGTATACAAATCATGAGTTTAATTTAGGAAACACTAAACTTGAATGAAACAATAACTTTTTAAGCTTAAACATAATCAACATTCAAGTCATTCGCCACTTAGTATACATTTTCACCAGTCAGTCTCCAACATCTGCACACTATATGTAGTTACTGACATATCAAGTTGTCACGGATAGTGTCGAACTATAAGGAGTGTCGAACTATTGAGGTTCTACTGTATAAAGATATATTTAGAAAATTATTATTTTAGTTAAAGTATATTTATGAAAATCACATAAATTCTTACATCCATATTATATACTTACAAATGTAGGTAAAATACGTTGTACCTGTTTTAGTGTACAGTGTAAGAGCCTAATTTTTGCTTAGTGAAAATCCACAAAATTAACCAACAGGTTTCTTACCAATCGACGTGGGTCTCAGGAAATTACATAACCATTAACAATCATTGCTTCAGTATTAGATTATTAGATGCATTGTTCATAAAAGCAATAATTCCAGATTATAGAAGTGAATTGTGAATTGGAATGTAGAATAACGTGTCGAACAATACTATGGACAATGGACAGTGTATTTCATTCTGTTTCATGTAGCGAAAAGCAGATAGGCCGAAGCTGCTTGTAAATTAAATTTGGTAACCTACACTGATTTATACCGTGCTTGGTAAACCTTCCGTCAGTCCATCCACCGAGTTTACTTTGTTTTATTCCTTTTTAGATACATCAAGGCTGCAATATTTCTTTGTAGAAAAAAATAACGATTACTATTAAGTTTATCTTATACTACATTACGAGCAATTTGTGAGGTGATGTATTTTCCGCGATCTCGAAATCAAAGAGTTAGATTTTGCTTAGCCTTGTAATTGGGGTGTGTTTTGGTTTAAAAATAAGTTTAGAAATAGCCTTGACCTCAGGAAGTAAAGTTTTCCTCTACGATTAAAAAGTGTGATTGGTCTTATAGGTTGCCATCAAGTCAACGAAATAACAACGATAGGTAAACGAAAATAAAATAATGCTACTTTCAAACATTGGTTTAAAACAGCTGTCACCTGAAATAGTATATTTCTTCACTAGTCCGAAAAGTGGTCGTTATCGGTGCAAGATCGAGTTTCAAGTACGAGGCTTCGCTTCGTACTTGAATTCGATCGAGCACCGATATACCACTTTCGGACGAGTTACCACCTTTAATGAATTTATAAATCATACCACCGGCCTCCGGTAAATTTATAAATCATAGGTAAACGAAAATAAAATGATGCTACTTTCAAACATTGGTTTAAAACAGCTGTCACCTGAAATAGTATATTTCTTCACTAGTCCGAAAAGTGGTCGTTATCGGTGCAAGATCGAGTTTCAAGTACGAGGCTTCGCTTCGTACTTGAATTCGATCGAGCACCGATATACCACTTTCGGACGAGTTACCACCTTTAATGAATTTATAAATCATACCACCGGCCTCCGGTAAATTTATAAATCATATAAAATCATCTTTAATAAATCATACCACCTTTAATAAATTTACAGTTTGGATAAAAATTAATAAATTTTAACCTCTACCCCCTCTTACGTTGTTATTTGTTTATCTTGTATTTGAACTATTTACAGCTGTTATTAAAAATAATAAGTCACGAAATAGTAGTTTTCATCACTAGGAGCAAAAGTGGGTCTTTTTGGTGCGCAATCGTGTTTTAAAAACGAGGCGCAGCCGAGTTTTTAAAAACGATTAAGCATCAAAAAGACACTTTTGCTCCGAGTGATGAACAACGTTTTTTATCATAATGCAAAATTAGACTTTTAATCGTTAAAAATGTTAACTATTAAGATTTTGAGGTTATATTTACAAAGTAAGTAATATGCAGTGTTTACCTTTCTGTTATTTACAAACAATGCTCTTTATAACGTTTGAATTTCAAAATTCTGCTCCTCAACATTAATAAATTAATAATAATATACTTAGCAAACAGCTGACTTTTCAGTACTAGGACCTAAAAAATTCTCCAGATGATTTTTCAGTACTAGGTCAAGAAAGAATCGGTTTTGGTACTATTGAGAGAACAAAAAACAGGCTGATTTCGTGCAGAATGATAAAAACCACTGTTTCGCGGTCTTCCCGAAAACTTTGTTTACCAACACGGTTATCCAACCGATCGGGAATCAACTAGTTTCGATCACAGCTGACCGTTCCGAAAACAACGTTTATCGCAATGGTATGATGAAAAAAAGGTATAGTTGAGACAAACTTCAAAGCCTGATTACCATGATGCTTAACGAAAAAGAACCAACGAACAAGGCCCGGTTAACTAGTTACTAATAAAGCAACTTAGCCTCCATCATGTAAAAAATCATTGCGATTTCCCAAAACCATACTAACCGACTTAACTTTTCCAGTAATATTATGCCCTTGGTTTCAAGAGAGAAAGGAAAAATTACTTATGTAACACTTGTCACACCCTCGTTGTGTAAACATTTTACTGCTAAAGAAAGCTAAGCAATTGAGTAGCAGTAAAGGCAGTAGAGGGAATGTTACAATAACACAAGGCTTTGGAGTTCAACAAAACGTCTGTGTTAAGGTATTATAAGAGACATTTATCAGAATTAGAAATTCTCTAAGCCTACCACTATTTTATGTTGCATTTTCCGTCCACGTTTTCCGCACTGAAGAATAATTACTAGAAAAATGCAAAATCCGGTTAATTTATGTAATACTTAACTGAACTTAATATCATTTTCCATCGTGGTCTAAATAAAATGCTTTACAATTTTCCAACTACTGATTCTCACATGTTTGGACGTGTAGTATAAGTTAAAATTCTTTACCTTTCCCAACTCGGAATAAAAATAACCTATTTAACTCATTTTGCGTAAAAATCACGAATAAAAAATCTGATCCTAGCCCTTTTTTAATATACTGTAACTGTGCTGGTCTTTCTTTATGACTAATCAGCTGTTTAGTTTAAAATGTCATGTTGTTTTTTTTGATTAACAGAGTTTTGTATTATTGTTTACCTTTACTGTTTATATCTGAATAAACTCATTTGAAAGAATTCACTTTCTTTATGTTTACTTTTAAATATAAATTTCACGAATAGTACATGGTGTCAGGTATTACTGAATTATGCCAAATAGAAAGATTAAGAAATCACAAAGGTACCATCTTGATAATGAATCTGAAAATGACTGTGATGATACAAATGTGGCTAACCAGCAGAGTTCTACAGAAACCAGAACGACCGGTCAACCGGAGAATGTTCTTCCTCATGGCAGGTATGTTTACGTTCCGCCTCCTTTTGAGCGATTTTGTGAACAACAGGGAACTGATTGGGCTTCTTGGATCAGAAAATTCAATCGATATAGACTCACTTCTCTGTTGAATTATGAACCTCAGGCAACTCAGGTCAGTGCCTTATTACTTGCCATGGGTGATGATGCTGAGCATATCTTTGACTCCTTTGGGTTAGATAACGCCAGTTATGAGGAAGTTGTAAGCAGGTTCGATGCTTACTATGCTAAATCCGTCAATGTGATATATGAAAGAGCTCGATTTAATAAGAGGAACCAACTTGAAGGTGAATCTTTTGAATTGTATCTTACAGCTCTATATAAACTAATTAAACATTGTAACTTTGGACCACTGAAAGAAGAAATGTTACGTGATAGGATTGTGGTTGGTGTACGAGACAGCAAGCTTTCAGAGTCATTGCAGATGAATAGAAATCTATCATTAAATGAAGCAGTAGAAAAAGCTAAACTGTGGGAATCAGTAAAATTTCAGCAAGGTACAGTTAGGGGGACGTCAAGTGACATTAATGTTCTCTCTGCCAAGTCTGGTAAGTCTGGTGTTTCTAGCACCAGTTCAAAATCTAATCAAACGAACAATAAAGACAGTAGACCTAGAAGTTTTAAATGTTTTCGTTGCGGGGACACTAACTACCACGCTAAAGAAAATTGTCCAGGTTACAAAGTACGGTGTAGATACTGCAACACGTTAGGGCACTTTGAACGATGTTGTAACAAAAAGAAAAGGGAAGCTCAAGAGGTCCTGGCATCCGAAGATGACTTTTCAGGTAATAACACCGATGATACAGCTTGTCTTGGTACGGTTGAATTTTCAGTGCAAAGCATGACTATCTCTCCACCATATGAAGTAAGTTTAAATGTAAGCAAAATCCCAGTAGTTTTTAAAATTGATACGGGGGCGGACGTTTCTTGTATACCAGAAAATTTGTGGAGAAAGAGTTTTTACAATATGTCATTACAACCATTCGATGGCTGTATCAAATCTGCCGGTCAGTACACTCTAAAATGCCTTGGGAAATTTTCGTCCTGTTTAATACTAAACGGTAGGGAATGTGAAGAAGAACTATATGTGATTCGAGGCCTTAAGCAACCCTTACTTGGTCGTACGGCCATTAATGCTTTATCCTTGATAAAATGCACTGAATTTCAAAATGAACAACCTCTGAATGTTGCATCCTTAGATTTTCCCGATTTATTTTTGCCATACCCGGGAATTTTAAAAGGGGAACCCTATGTAATAAAAATGAAGGCTGACGCACAACCCTACGCTGTAGCTGCCCCCAGACGTATTCCTTTACCTCTTATTGATAAGGTAAAAAAAGAATTGGTTAAAATGGAAGACTTAGGTATTATTGAAAAAGTCAAAGAGGGGACTGAATGGTGTTCACCAATCGTGATCGCTCCAAAAAAAGATGGGTCGGTTCGCATTTGTGTTGACTTTACAAAGCTCAATGTACATGTTGTTAGAGAACGACTGATTTTGCCCTCAACAGATGAATGTTTGGCCAAAATAAGGGGTGGTGTTGTTTTTTCTAAATTGGATGCAAGGATGGGATTTTGGCAAATACCCCTCGCTAAAGAATCTCGAAATCTGACAACATTTTTAACCCCATTTGGGAGATATCGTTTCACGCGCTTGCCGTTCGGTATATGCTCTGCTCCAGAACATTTCCAGCGTCGCTTATGCGAAATTCTTAATGGAACAGATGGCTGTGTAAACATGATGGATGATATACTTGTCTATGGACGCACGATGGAAGAGCATGACGAGCGTTTAAACAACGTGTTAAGCAGATTACGGGATAACAACATCACTTTGAATAAGGAGAAATGTGAGTTTAGAAAACATTCTGTTATTTTCTTGGGGCACGAAATTACCTGTGAAGGTATTAAGCCTGATAAAAGTAAGGTAAAAGCTGTACTCGACATGCCCCCTCCAAAAAACGTTCAAGAACTGAGGAGATTTTTTGGGATGTACAATTATTTAACCAAGTTTGTCAAAGATGTTTCGAGTAAATCACAACCTTTACGTGAGCTGCTGAAAGAAGAAGTAAAATTTTATTGGGGCCCACTGCAACAGAAAGCCTTTGACTGTATGAAGGAAGTGCTAGTAACAGCACCGGTTCTTTCATTGTATGATCCCAATGCTGAAACTAGAATTCTTGCAGACGCCAGTTCTTTCGCTTTGGGAGGTTGTCTGGAACAGAGGCATGGTGAAACGTTTCGTCCTGTGATGTATATTTCACGGGCATTAACATCAACTGAACAGGCGTACGCTCAAATAGAGAAAGAGGCCCTTGCGGTTACTTGGGCTTGTGAAAGACTTTCCTTGTATATCACAGGCAAAAGGATCGAAATTCTTACAGATCACAAGCCACTGGTTTCTTTATTAGGAAGTAAGCTCTTGGACACTCTTTCGCCACGAATTTTGCGATTTCGTCTTCGATTGCTAGCCTTTGATTATGATTTGAAGCATGTTTCAGGCAAGAGTTTTTATGTACCAGACACCCTCTCCCGAGTTGAAGGCTTGGGAGTTGACGACATAGAAATATCAGCTTGTGAAATTTTGGAAGAAGAGATAACGAGTTTTAAAGAACACTTACCAGTAACCGATGTTCTTCATAGGCAAATTGAAAACTCTTCAAAAACTGATCCTGCTATAAATTTGATAAAAAACTCCATTGAAAATGGTTGGGTTGCTAATGGAAAAATGGACCCAAAACTAACCCCTTACTATAAGTTTCGTGATTCCTTATCTTGGAATAATGGATTGCTTATGATGGCGAACCGAATCGTCATCCCTCACTGTTTAAGGCCAATGATTTTGAACAAATTACATTCTGGTCACTTGGGAGTTACAAAATGCCGGCGTCTGGCACAAGATACTGTTTGGTGGCCAGGAATATCTAATGACATCAAACAGAAGGTTACTGATTGCTATACATGTATGCTCCATAGATCCCCCAAAAAGGAACCTTTGATTAATACTCCATTTCCTGATCTTCCGTGGTCCCTGATTGGTTGTGACTTCGCCAAAGTTAAGGGACAATTGTATCTTGTAGTACAAGATTACTATTCAAGATATTTAGATTTAGTACCAATCAAATCGACTGCTGCAATACCCACTATAGGAATATTGAAGAGGCTTTTCTCCCAGTTTGGTGTTCCACATACTCTTCGATGTGATAATGGGTCTCCCTTTGATAGTCAAGAATTTAAAAACTTTGCAAACGAATGGGGATTTATCATTACAACCAGCAGTCCTAATTACCCACAGTCCAACGGACTAGCTGAATCAGCCGTGGCAACAGCAAAGAAAATTATTCTCAAATGTAAAGATGTGCAAGAGGGTCTTTTGGCTTATCGTTCGACACCTTTGGAAAATGGATACTCTCCTTCAGAACTGCTTATGGGCAGGAAAATAAGAGGGACTGTGCCTATTGCTCCTGTTAACCTTGTCCCCAAAACACCTGATTTTCGAGTTCTGAAGTCCAGAGAAGAACAGATAAGAAATAAAAGAAAACTTCAATTTGATAAGAGACATGGTACGAGGGAGAAAGAAGACCTAAAAAATGGACAAATGGTTTATGTCAGGGACAAACAAGTCCGAGGCAAGATAGTTCAACAGCATGAATATCCAAGATCATATATCGTGGAAACGGAAGGTGGTGGACGATTAAGAAGAAATAGGATTCACTTGTCGGAATTTAAAGACGAATCTCGAACTAACTCTCAAGCTAACAGGATCTCTACCCCATAAGAACAAATTATCTTTCTTAAACCCCTTCAGGGACTCGATTTGTGAGGGGAGGATGTGCTGGTCTTTCTTTATGACTAATCAGCTGTTTAGTTTAAAATGTCATGTTGTTTTTTTTATTAACAGAGTTTTGTATTATTGTTTACCTTTACTGTTTATATCTGAATAAACTCATTTGAAAGAATTCACTTTCTTTATGTTTACTTTTAAATATAAATTTCACGAATAGTACAGTAACAATTTCAATTGATTAGTAAAATATGAAAGTCTTTAAGTTAAACTTTGAATAAGGTGTCAACGTGGCTTAAAAGTAGTAGAGGATAAATTTAATCATGCTTGTTAACAAGATCTGTGTTGTAAACGGAGACAACAATATAAGCATCAACACCCTTCCCTCCCTTTGACACCACGCCGGCTTACAAACTGAAGCCTTGTGTGTTAAAATTAAATAAGCATTGGTTAAGTATTATCTTTTTTTGCTTTATTACTTAAAGAAATTTGTCATGTCAGTCAAATAACATTACAAACAAAATTACAATTTACTGTTATTATGATTTAAAAAAATCTGTTAGGTAACATGTATTTTAATCAAACAGTTGTAAATTTTTAACTTAAAAAGGTAAGACATTGTAATGTCCTTCATTGAGGTTACTAGGCAGCATGCAAATATACGTTTACAATGAAATTCAAATAGGTGGTGCTGATTATATTAATTCGTTTTAAGATATTTCGTTACCTACAATTCTTAGTCCACAAAGTAAGCAAATAAATGTAAGCAAAATGACGCGAAAAGATATTTTATGTTTTATGTTCGAATTAGGGATGTGGACCGTCGGAAACACTTGGTGATCATCAATTTCAGGCAATCATTTCGTACCTCCAGCGTGAAACCTCACAGATGTCACGCGATAAGAGAGCCATGTCACTGTCACTCCACTTTGTTGCACCTATCGTCTTTCGTTTTAACGCTTATTTATTAGTGGTAAAATAATTTTGTTCCATCTAGCATCGCAATTTTAATGAAACTTAAAAATTAAAGAAACTTTTCCCAGGATAAAAATGTCTTAGACTTCCGCTTTAAATACTTTTCCATAATAAATTATTATTTTGTAATGAATAATTTTATTTTGCAACTGGCATAGTGTTTACGTATGGCGGAGATCATAGAAAATTTATGGAAAAGAAAATTAAATAATTCATAGTCTGTTAATAACCATGGTGGGGAATTATTTAAAATGAGGCTCTAAGTAACTTTCATGCTTGGAGTGTTCCGTTTAACGCAAAAGGTTCAGAATAACGGATATAAAACTTTATTTATTTTACGCCTTTATCTCCTAAACCGTTAGCATTAGGGGTAAAAATAAACTGTTAAGTTAAATTTACGTGTAAATTTAAAAAATGCCTTAAAAGTAGGAGTTAGTTTTTAATGTTAGTGATTTCTGGTCTGGAGACTTTATTTCTGGTACATAATGTACATTGGAATCTGTATCAATTTATAGTGTGTAACTGGTACCTATGATGGCACAATTTTTTTACGTGAAAGATTTATTATGTACACCACATGAATGTAGTTAATAAAAATAATTTAGTATACAGTATATTTAATTTTCTTTAAGCCCAAAACTATACGACTCTTTTTGTAAGCTATATAAAAAAAATATATATTATATAGTATTTAACATCTTAATCTTTATTGATATTACAGCAAATAAATGGTTCCTGAATTCCAATTTAGAACCCGTTGACCTAGCATTTGTTTGGTAGACTTTAAAATACATACAAAACTACATTGTTCACTCCGCTCAATCGCCAGACCAAAGAGTGCTGCACTCTGTTTTAAATTTAATGAACCATAGGTTGTGCTTCTAGAGTTCTATGTAGTTTATAGAGACTAGGATTTGTAATTAAATTAGTTAAAAATGTGTAAATTGTTGTACCAATTAAACACCAAACGTATTTACTAGCTTTAGTATTAGTTTACATGCTGTGTGAAGAATGGATGTCATTCAATTAAAGTAAATCTAAATAAACTAATGAAAATCTAACTTTTAAAACTTTGATATTATATATAAACTGAGTGTTGTTTAAAATATAAAAAATCAATGAAGGATTTGATGAATGTCGGCCAGTAAAACCAATTAATTCGGTTTTAACTAAAATTTGGCCAGAAAGAATTTTCTGAAGAGTTTTATGAATTTCAAACAAATTAAATATAACCTATCCTTCGCTTGGATTCGCTAACATTGTGTAACGTACAGTATTGCCGGGGAATGTGCTATCATCTCATGGTGATATGTTATCAGCACCACGGGAGAGCTTAGTTATGTCTCCAACTGGCGCGACACCTGTCTGTTATCACTATGTTTATCAACCATCCAGCCAACAAACCAACCATGTTCTTAGTGTGTTTTCGTCTTTGTTATAAGGCGGGCGACAACCTTGTGAGGTCGGAGTTTAAGTTTATGATGTTGTATAATTGTCGGTCTTATTTAGAAAACTAGCAATTTGATGGTTTTAAGAACTATCTGATATTAGTGACGTAGTATGGAATAAATAATTAAAAATAACTGGGAAAGAATACATCTATTCAAAAGAAGAAGCTTAAACTTGAAGCCGAAGAAGTATGAAGAAGGTATGCTTATTAAAACTTAAGAGTGGTTGTAATTGAAACGTAGCAGACAGAAATGGAAACTTAATTTCATCTTGGATTTTTAAAATTTAATTTGGTATAAGTTAATATTCTCTTTGTAACTCTGGAATCTGAGGGGTATGGTAAACATAAATAGTTTAAATTAAACTTTATATTATATTTAATTTTTGGAAGCGCTTCAAACAGATTAGTCGTGGAAGTTTCTGACATGTATTAATCAACTCTGAATTAATAATTTTTACTAAAAAAAAATTTTATAGAAACGTACTTGGAAGACGATAATTGATTATCGCTAAAGATGATCAAATTTGATTACAATGCAAAATGTCAATATTGACATGAGACCCACCTGAGAATAATTAATTAGCCTGAAAAATCACTTAGTGACTTAATTTTTTAATTAAACAAAAGGATTATTATTATCATTTTTATAAGAAAGTGGAGTTCTTAACCTATTGTCAGATCTTTTACCTATAAAGGTTACCATAAATTGTACAACAAATGAATTTAAATAAATAAATAATAAATAAATCTTTATTTTGCAAAAATCAAATATATACAATCTGTGACAGATTAATAAACACATACAGCAACTTACAATTTATATATATATATATATATATATATATATATATATATATATATATATATATATATACAATACCATACTGAAATTGCATGAGTAAATCAATATACAAATTACATTACAAATTAATCTTAAATACAGTGAACATTTACATAATAAAGCTTGGATAAAACCATTTTATTACTACGACTAAGTTTTATTGTAATTGGCAAAATGAATAGGGATCCCCTAGGGAAACCTGAATTGGGATCTCCATCACATGTTTTAAGCATAAAATATCTGGTCTAGCAGTGACGGTATCAGACTCTCTTTTCTTAAATCACAAATAAATCTACAAACAAAAATGACAATTTCTCTGGGATAAAACAATAAAAAATTAAATATATAAATTATTTCACTCAAAAATATGAAACTTGATAAAGGTATTGAAATAAAATGTATAAAGTACTTATGGCCAAACAAAGGACTTCACGGACTTAAACATAACTACAATGAAACCAATCAAATACATTGCATGCTAAGTTACAATTTTTAACAATTCATCAATATTTTCTTGTTTAAAGAGCCAATCCTTTAAATTCCTCAGAAATTGGACATTGGTTGAAAAGTTACCAATTTTATACTTAATAATATTATATACTCTTGGTGCTACACTACTATAGAACATCTCGTGCACTGTTAGATATGATTGAGGTACATAAGCAGCTCCAAACTGTCTTAAGTTGTAATTTTGTTCACGAACTATTGAAAAGGCAGAGCTTCTAATAATTTGAAAATATATAAATGGCGTAATGGGAGAATTTTCAAGTCTACAAAAATTTGCCATGCATGTTCAAACCTATTTTTACTGCCAATAAGTCTTACAAATCTTTTTTGCAAAATAACTAAAGCATATATGGTTGAACTATAAGATCCTTCCCAGCATGTTATACCATAGCTCAGTCTAGAAGTAATGAGAGCATTATAAATATTTACTAAAGTTTGACTATTATGACACATTTTACTTAGCATATAAAACTTTCTTAAGCCAATGAATAGTTCTTTTTTCAACTTTGAGATATGACTTTTGAAAGACAGACGATTATCAATTACTAAGCCTAAGTACTTAATATTGTTAACCTCCTCTATTTCCAAACAAGCACAATCATTCTTGGGTGAAATAAAGCAACGAGTTTCATGAAACTTCGAAGCTACATCAAACTTTGATTCATTTCTGAGATTGTAAATCATAAATTTAGTTTTCTCACTTAAAATCATATAATTAGTATCAAACCATAACCTTAAGAAGTATAAATTTCTAGACATTAAGTTATGAAGTGTGTTGATATTTTTATTTTAGTATATAAAAGCAGTATCATCAGCAAAAGCAACCAATTTCCCATTAAAGTGACCACTACATAAATCATTTATATAAACTAAAAATAAAATAGGACCCAACACAGATCCTTGGGGAACGCCAAACTCAATTGAGCATGGTAAATTTGTAAATTAATTTGTATTTAATTTGATTGTATTTAATTTAATATGTAAATTAACCATCAAAAAACATAATTTGATCGAAAAATTAATTGTTTAAAGTCAAAATACCATTTCGTATTAATTATAATTTAAAATTATTTTGAACATAAACGTATCAGCTTGCGTATTTTAAGGTGAGTATGACTGAAGTGTGATTGTGATGGATCAGATGAGGTGTAGCATTGTCACTGACAAATAGCAGCTGTTTCATTTGTCAGGATCATTACCATAATTAATAGTCCAATGACCAAAGGCTGCTGGTCCAGTATCGAACCATAAAAAGCACTAACCTTTTTTAGGATCGAACCAGCAACCTACCAACCTTCAGATTCAAAGGCGAGCTCTATAACCACTCAGATACCCAGCCTGAGTCATCCTACGGTTTCTACCATTACGTTTCTAATATATCTCCAATACATTACATACTATTTCCTGTATTCTAGATTAATTTATTTAAATATTCAGTAGTCTTTTTTTATTTTGATAAAAAAAGTATATTCATTACTTGTCTTGAAAGTTCTGCTTTAGCCCTTGATTTGACTTCGGCATTAAATTGATCACAGAGAATTGATCTAGTATTGGAACCCTTAGAGTCAAAGCCAACCACCTATCGATTTCATATTTTTAACAATATTTTTACAAATGAAGTAAAAAAAAAACAGTTTATGAAAGAATATCAGTTTGGAAATGTATAAATATTCCTATTACTTTTTTCTTAGTAGACTATAGAACAATGAGCAATTTTTACCAACAACTTTATAATACTTAACGGTGATTAGATGCATACACAACTTAGAATTAAATGGTTTAATTTAGATAGCGGGTTCTAAGGAAATATTATTCATAATATGATAAAATATTTGTCTAATGATCTCCATTAAATAGCATGTTTAATAAACACATTACAATAATTAGAAAATATATTTAACTAGAGTTCATCAATAATGACCTTGTCACATCGCATGATATCAAGTCCATTACACATGTGGTTGTTAATCTCATATGGTAAATGATTACTACATTGACAATGCATGCTGTCTTTTTAATGCTTAAGTTTAATTTTCATAGATCAATTTCCCATTAATTTCATATTAAATTCATTCTTCTTTCTCATGACAATGTGCCTCACAATCGTCTTGGCTGGGTTCCATGTAAGAGTACCAATAGACGGTGAGGGGGGGGGGGTCTGTAAGTGCAGTTTGTGATATTGTTCCACTGCAGAGTTTTACAGGAAAAAATGAAACGTTTTTATTTTGAGAGTTTCTACGCCAGAGGCATTTTATAATGTTTTGACGGGGAACAGTCCAAACCCCGGTCTTGTTATCTAGCATCGACCATTTGTAAGATAGCATCATTAATTTATAGCCCAATAATCACAATTGGCAACAGGATCCGGGATCGATCCTTAAAAACTTTTCTCATGATCGAACTGGCAACCGTTGGAATTAAAAGCGCACCCTTTAACTCCAAAGGGCCTTTTAAATCTCACTCAAGCTACCAGAAAGTGATAAGATACCGTACTATTCAACGTTATAACATAATTGAATTGGAATTCAGCCCTTATCAGTAATACACAGTATTAAAAAAAATTAAAAATGCAGTTCATGTTGACTTGTAGATCATGCTAAATCAATATACAGTATATCATTCAACGATTTATAATCAGTCTTACTGAAACTAGACATTTCCTCGTTACCGTACAAAGCGTTCAGACTGCTCTGACGATAGGGTTGGATCTCTACTTTATGGTTTTTAATTAGTCTGTAATCTGATAAATGGAATATGCTCGACATATAATTTTTAGTTCCATTTTTAAACGAGAGTAAAAATGATTAAAATTTTAAAATATAAAACGCTTAATTTAAATTGCATATGGAAAATGTATGGATCGTAAATGAAAAAAAGGAAATATTAGGCCCTACATATATAATAATTTTTTTATTGTAGAACGACTTCAATTACCATCAAACAGTAATATGAGTAGATTAAAAAATATGATGATATAAAATATCTATTTATTGAAACTCAAAAGATGTTTTGCTTTACTGTTTTAAAATTATTATTTTTAATCACGTATTATTTTGAAAAAAAAAACAAACAAATATATATATAAATTTAATATTTGATGATCAAACAATAAATTTTTTAGTAATAAAAGTAAACAATAAAATAATGTATAAATAATATTTGCCTGTATATTACACTAATATCATAGCCTATTTTATACAATTATTTAAGTTTGTAAATGCTGGAATTGGCATTGTATTGTTGAGCTAAGGTCGTTAAACCGTTGATGGATCATCAATTCGAGAGGTGTCAATTTTTACATTTATTTTGGCTGCAGTTTAGGAAAACAGATTGTGTCATTGGCGGTTTAATATCGTCAATCATTCATAATACCTTTAAAGTCTCTGAAATTTTTATTTTAAATTTAAGTGGCAATTTTTAAAAAAAAAACAAAAAATATCAAATAAACAATTATTTGCTTCAACGTGTTTTTGACCTTTCAGAGTTATGTGGTAGTTTTACACTAATTTTTTATAGACTTCACGTATCATTTCCTTCAGGTAAAATTTTTTATTCTCTGCTCTGTTTTGTTATTTTTAATAAAATTTATTTCCATTTAACTCTTATCTTAAGAAAGTATCGCCTCATTCTCTATGAAAAATATTTTTTTCAATAGGTATTTAGTTTCAAAATATGCATTTGATGTATTTCGTCATTATGATAAGCATAGATTTTAAATATTTATTAAAAATTTGCCTCAAACCCGACCTCAAAAGGTTTAATTTTTTTGTTGCACTTAGCAATGCAACTGAGAATGCAAAGCGTTTTTTTTTAATATGTATCATATGTACATCCTTTAGAAACGTCCCCTTAAGGAAGTCTTGAAAAGATCTTCATTGGCCTACGTTACGTGATACATAATTTTAAAGAGGTTTGCATTCTGAGCAATTTGCCACAAACCCGACCTTAAAAGGTATATCAGAAATTGTTTTATTTCCTTGTTTTGGCAAACTTATTTTAATGCAAATTTTAAGCTTATGCGATTTTAGACTTGGTCATCATTTTAAGTTTGCGTTTGGAGCATTGTTCTTCATTCATAAAGGCATTTAATTTGATGTACATCGTGATGAACCAGGCCTACTTTTACGATTTTCTTCTCACTCCTTGTGGATCATTCCCCTTGGTAATTCTAGGTCAATAAGTACGGTGGGAAGTATACTTTGAGACTCATAATAAGTTTGCAAAGTGTTCGTTTTGTTAATTATATACTTTTAAAAACATTATATCGTTTCCTTTTTCCACCCTATGTACGAAAGACGAGCGACGAGTCTTCTGTGGAAAAGAAGATGGATATTAGACAGTTTGTTATTACACAATCCTTTAATTATAAACCAGAATTGAAACAAAACTGAACTTTTAACTGTGGGTACCTTACCTCAGTTGTCGTATTGAACATTTGTTATACAAATTTGGTGAATATTCCCTAAATTTTAAATATATGAATTAATATTCTATAAACCTGAAAATTATGAAAGACAAACGCATGTGATCTCAAAACCAGGAATAAAATTACCAGTTTCTTTAACCCAGGTAAAGAAAACGGTCTGGGGATTAAAATAAGTCAAATTAACATTGGGCTTAAAGGTTGACAAGTTGACAACGGAAAAACAACAAAATGTAAAATAACGTACATATACGTAATTTTTAGGGAAAAATTAATGTGACATCATCATACAGTTTTTATATGCTGTCGATGAACATTATTATAGCAGTCTTTGCTATTCAATTCTCATGAAAAGGTAAAAAAAGCAAGAATTATATTCAACTAGTAGCTTAAAAATAATACTATCTTCTTAACTATATAATGGTTTCTCTGAAACTCCCCTTTTCCCTTAACCTACTTAGCAGATGTTTAATATTGAGATGCCATTTTAATGCTTATTATCAAGCACGTGTGCGAATGGTGATCAAAAAGGTCATTTCGTTTTGGGCTTTGCCCCCCCCCCCCCAAGCCATTGATTGTTTCTAGAGGGTGGTTTAAAATGTTGACCAACTTTCCATTTTAAGATTTTTAAATGTAGATTATAGTAGCTGATTACCTTCCGATTAATTTTAAGTCAAAATATAAACAAAAGTAGATTGTCTATCACTGCATACCATAATCAGTTGAAAAACTCAAACTTTAATTTTCAAATGAAAATGTTCTCCTTGATATTGTACTGCTAAAATTCATACCATTAAAAATGTACTGTAGGTGAATTTCTTACAAACAGAAATAAATAATTACAAACATGCCTAATTTGCGTAATTTGCGCACAGACCCCATAGTTATAATTATAATTTTTTTAACAATGAACAGAGATTATTAGCCTTATCGTGCAAAGTAGTTAGTAGAATAGGACTCCCTGAGTAACATCGTACAGCAATCATTCTTAAATTTCAGTTAGGAAAACTGCAATAGGTCTACGTTAAACCCAGTTGTAAACTGACAAATCTTTTAAAAATAAATAAGTATTGTAAAGATAAATTTATTGTAAATTAAAAATATGAAAAGTACCTAAAACACAGGTAAATTAATTAAGATTTCTCCAAGTTAGTTTAAACTAAAAAATCATAAATGTTTGACATTGAATTAAAGTCATTGTAGACTCCGTTTAAAAAAGCGGAACTTAATCGTGCGTCTGTGGTTTACTTAAACTTTTACAATCAATCTATTTAAGCGTGAAATAATAAATAAACCCATCGTGCTTCAAAGACTAATTAAGTATAACATACCTACAAGGTAGTGAGACAGTTAAAAGAAACGAAAATACATTAGATAATTACTTAAGATTTCGTAAATCAGTCCGATTTTTCTGGAAACCTAAAACTAAAACTTATTCTCAAGTGTGGCGAATCGTGTGCAGATATAATAATGTAATCTTACTGCTTACCGTCAAACACGATCCAAATTATGTCCTTGTACGACGGCCGTTTCGGAGATTACTCCATCGACGGGTACACGTCGCAGCACACTAAACTATGTCATTAGTTAAAATTGTCTTAGCTTTCGCTGCGTCAGTTCGATTAAAAATAAACCCAAAACACATATTACAATTAACACGACACGAACAATACATTAGAGCACGTGCACTCCTACCGTATGAAATCCTCCATACTCCATATTCCATATGAGTATGAAATCCTTCATATCGGCAATAAAAGCAGAAAATTAAATTGCATTGAGAATTTTCACATTTACCAGAGCACAAAAAAGAGCCCAACCTAGTCATGAACTCCCAAATAAATTCATCCGCCAATCCCATATTTGACGAAATTATAAAAATCAAAGATGTGCTGATATAATATGATCGTGGGGTTGGCACACCAATAACATCAGCTGTCCAGCAGGCCTACGTCACAGCTCCAGTGATAACCAAGTTCCGGTCCGTAGTCAGTCGCCTGTCGTCTACAGCCGTGCACGTGCTCCAATGTAATGTTCGTGTCGTGTTAATTGTAATATGTGTTTTGGGTTTATTTTTAATCGAACTGACGCAGCGAAAGCTAAGACAATTTTAACTAATGACATAGTTTAGTGTGCTGCGACGTGTACCCGTCGATGGAGTAATCTCCGAAACGGCCGTCGTACAAGGACATAATTTGGATCGTGTTTGACGGTAAGCAGTAAGATTACATTATTATACTACAACTTACCTGACCACGCCCCGTTACACGATTTCACCGCCCCAGACATTGTTCCGCTTGTCTATTTGCCACCTCTCACTTGTGTCTGTAGTTCTAGGCTTCCTCTGGATCCTGTGTCCGATTCTTCCTCCCATTGCGGCGGCGCCGCCTTCAAACCTAATACCAAAACGCTTCGATAATTTTTTTCTAACAGGTGGAATCAACAGCTCAAATTAAAAAATAATTTAAAAGGGGGTTAGTTAAAAAATTGTTAATAAGATTCATCAATTTAAATTTAAAATGTGATAGCGTAACCAAGGCAATATTAGTAGTTTAAACAAAACGTTTATAATGTTGCACTAAAAGTGCATAATTTTTGACCCCTAATAACTTGTTGGTGTAATGTTAAATTTTACTTCTTCGCAGTGTTTAGTATTAACATATTACGGTATCAAACGCAGGATTGACCAATGTCATATAAATTAAGAGATTGTTGCTACACATATTGCACTTATACTCTATTTGTAGATACTCTTAATGCAAATATTTTTATTTTCATGTGTTCATAGAGCCCATCTAGCCAAAGATAGCCTTAAAATGATGATCTTATTAAAATTATCAGTATTTTAAAAGGTTGTTTATTTTATTCAACTTTAGTTTGATTTTCTAAGTTTCATGATTTTCATTTCAAGACAACCTATTCATTTGTCGTAATCATCATTTACGAACTTGTAATATGCAGTATAGTCAACCATATTAATCATTCCTTTTATCTGTTCCCGCCACCCATAATTTTACTCACTTTTAATGAATATAACAATTAATTTCAAAATACTTACTAAATGAGTTATATTATTATTCTATACCATTCTGTTGCAGGTACGCATTTATGGAATTTACTACTTCAATAAAGTTAAATAAAGGTAATACAACATTTTAATATTACAAATATTTTAAATATAGCCTATTTTTTCAACTTTAGCCTTTGTGGGAGAGGAAAAATAGTTATGGGAGTTGTTTGTTTATCCATTCTAATATTCCATTAGCTGTAGATTTTTGTTTTTATGTTGATGTTTTATTTTTGTTTTATTTCACTGTTTCATACCATCTGGTAATTTTACATAACAACATTGTATGTATTAGTGTTATAATAGACACTTCCGTGAACCATACTGTAATTTTCTTACTATACTATACCATACTATAGTTATAAAAGTTGGAATAAAATACGTACTATTCATTGTTATGCAATAGAATACTTGCTTTGAAAAGTATTTTAAAGCTTTTGTACAGCGTTACTTTTTTACTATAATTTAAATTTGCTTCATTATTTTAAGTTTAAAACTGCATTGCCATTTAATCCATGTCAACCCACATACCAACCATAAAGTATAATTGAACTGAAAAACTAACTGAGTCCTTCGGCAATGTGATGAAATGCCCTTATTGAATATGAACTTTATTTTACTTAAATGTTGTAGAAGTAAGTTAAAAAAGTTATACCTGTATACAATGGCAAAAGTTTCTACAAAACCTAATAGCTAAGGACTATAATTGGTAATACTGTATTGCTTATATTTTACAACTAAAAAACATCTGCACATTAGATACTTAATAAAATTTTTCTAACAATCACCTACCTTTAGTTTGAAATTAGTTCATTTATAATTAATTTTCAAAGACATAAATGGCGCTTACATTCCTTTTGTTAACAACTTTGGAAACTCCTCAACAACTTTAAGTTTTCTTTTGGAAGCGTTGCATAGAAAGTTGTTCATCATTTCTTCGTAATAGAATATGTAATAATTTTCTTTTTTAATAACGCTTGAAAATATTATCCACAAAAATGATCTTAATATACTTTTTTAAATTGTAATTATGTTTAAAAGAATACACTTAGGATCAATATTATAATGTAACATGAAGTAAATATTTTAACCACAATACAAAGTTAACTGTGTATACAATAATAATACCCTCAACGAATTGAACACATCTATTTTAAAACCAACCATGCCGCACTAGACCTAGAATGAGTATTTACTTTAATCTGTGTGTGATTTGATGCTTAATGCTATTATATGTTGAAATGTAACTGATATTTGTTATATTTCGTTTTGAAAGAGTTAGTTTTGAAAACTTAGGGTAGAGTTTAAAACTTGTATTTTGCGTTACTACATTGCATTTTTAGAGTGGCACTAACCAATATTCAACAAATACTAATCATTTATTCCAAAATAACTATGGGAAACTGTCGTCCAAATAAACCTATAAACCCGTTACCTATAACCTATACGTTACTTATACAACAACATTGATAAACAGTATTATGAACGGAAAACAAGCATAACAAGTTTAACTTGCTTCCACAGTTACTGCAAAGCATTTATTATTTTGACAGATGTCTTCAAGACGTCTTGAATATGTTACTGTGTTCATTTACTTCACGTCTGAAACACTCTTATATTAGAATCGAATAAAAATCATTCTATTGCTTTAATAATACACAATTACAGTTCGTAAATCGCATGTAATTGGTTTTCAAGATTTAATTTT
The DNA here is from genome assembly GCA_030545055.2 of Neoaliturus tenellus. NCBI lineage: Eukaryota > Metazoa > Arthropoda > Insecta > Hemiptera > Cicadellidae > Neoaliturus > Neoaliturus tenellus. The sequence continues at coordinate 113,793,580 of CM061533.1, forward strand.
GTGAATATTGCTTTTATGTCGAAGGTGTTTTATATTATATGTGTTACTACTCAGCACAAAAATGACAAAGAACATTCTTAAGAGTCATTTTTCATGGAGATGAACGCCTATTTGCATCATGTCGAACCTTAAGGATAAATGACTCCTTTCACTAGATAAAACATCAAACTGTAATTTAAGAATTAGTGTTTTTATGAAATTACACTATATAAATGAAACCACCCTTAAAATATGGTCACATCATTACAGTATGAATAAATCAATATGGAATTCATTAAAATACATAACTTTCTAATAGTTTAGAAAAACTTATAACGTTGTTATAAAATATTACTACTAAAGGTATTAGAAAACTTACCCTGGCCCTTTATAAAATTATTAGATATTTTTTATTAATTAAAAAGTCGCCATATTGCAATGAATTCTACTTATCAAAATATTTAACTATTTAATTGTGATGATTATGTAGTTTCTTTGAAAATACCTCGGTATCAAACAAAAAATCTTTTATATTCATTCAGTACATAGGTTGCAATGTACAAGGTACCTTTTTCAAAATATTTATTGTAGTTGGTTGTTCTCCTTAGCAGTTCCAAACAATAAGTGTATATGATTAGTTTATTAATAAATTGAAATTTTTTGTATTATGTTTATTTAAAAAATCGATAAACACTATTTTTTAGTTTAGTTTAGAATTCAAATAAAGAAGATTTAAGTTTTAACATGAGCCAATAAAATCCTGTACCCATATTTTACCACAAGCAAAGGAAAAAGCAAACATGTTGAGTATTAACGTTTTGATAATAATGTATTCGTTAAAAATAATAAAGATTTTGTATAGTTTACAAACTCAGTTCTAGTAATTGCAATATATTTATAAATTTTTTTGAGATAGGAATGTTGAATGCTATGTTATGAATCTCAATGTAATATTGTCGCATACTTGTAGTTTATTATTATGTTTTTGTTTAAATATATTTACTCTTGCATATGTTGTATTCATAGTGATGGGAATTCCATTACTTTTTTATATAAAACATTATTAGTTCTTACAAATTTACAATTAATTTATATCTATAAATGTAAAATAATTACTAAATGAAGAAAAAATGCTAAGAAATTAACAGTGTAATTAACTGAAATTAACTTATGGGATTATATATATATTCATTTCCATATCCTTGAATACTGTGTGTATGAAAAAGTAGGTTACTGTTAGACCATACGTCGTAACTTCTAAGAAAATATAGTAAAAATTTCGCTAAAAATATTACTAGTAAGTAGATATGATTGTACAAGGGTAATGCACTTCACTATAATAAGCTGGAAGAAACTATAAGAACTTCATTTATGTTTCCATAAAGTAAGGTAGAAATATATCTTTTCGGTCGAATGAAAAGGAATCAAATGATGCAGTTGAATTCTCTCTGAACAGAAAACTACTTAACTTGTATTCTTTTTATAATTTTCTTTTTACTGGACCTTTTTGAATTTTATATTATTTAACAGGTACCTTGAATAGTAATATTATTGAAATTTTAAAGTATTGTTTTATTGTTTTGTCATAGACATTTAATAGTGGCAATAAATTAAAATGATGTTAAGAACTATATAATAATAACTCATTTTTAAAGCAACCAAGTAGACTGACTCCTACAGCAAGAAATACATTTTGGACCCTTAAATAGGTCTACGTTTTACCACTATATAGGTCTGATAAAAGTTCTTATTATAATTACACCAGCTATAGCTAGCCTACTTGCTGGACTTGTATTTTAAAGACATTCCCCGATGCGTTATAATATAGTTAAACTCTACGTAAAACAATTAAATTGTTGACCTATTTTTAAATCTCACAGTGCAACTCCATTATCATAGTCCAAACAAGTAAGAGACGGTTGAAAACTTATGGTTCGTGAAAACAGTAGTAGTTCCAATTCTCCGTATTTAGTATTCATGTGTTCGTATAAGTAACATAATTATTTAAATAATATTTAAAATAACATAAAAATAGAAATAAAATGATTTTAAATAATTTTTAACCTTCTTTTGATATTGACATAAAGTAACTTTGTAATAAATTTATTCAAACACGTAAAACATTTCTCGTCGAAGCCAGTTATAAAACCGGTATGAAAATAGATTGCCAGAACTATTTATTTATGGTAGTTGCAATTACAGCTAAAAGATAACTGGACACGTCCATCCTCTAAATCTGTAAATTATCGCGAATCAACACATCAGAGTGAATTGCTCTGAGTGAGTTACGTCAATCTAAACATAATCTTTTTTTTATTCAAGCTAAACCTTAGTTTTCTTTGATGTTTACAATGGAATAAAAGAATTATGAAACATCATTAGATAAACGAGTTCCTAATGTAAAATAAGAAATTTCACGCTAACAGAATCGCTAGACACTCAGTCTAAATATGGTTTTATATCAAACGTGTTCTTGATTATAAAAAGTTAAGCCCATTCACATGATACTTAGCTTAAATCTCCGCTGGATGAAAGATACATTCAGTACTGCGCTTCGGTCGATAGAAGTTCTCTCAGTAGCCGATAGGAGCGCCAGCGTCGAACCCCGACACATGATAATTCACGGGACCGAATGAGGACCACTATGTAGAAATATTATATTGCTTTAAAAGTGTAATAAAACCTAAAAAGTTAAACCAACTTGAAAGTTAGGATAACACTAACATACGAACAATGAATAAAAGACCCATTTTATAACTAAATGGTTCATAATTTACTTTTATAATAAGAAATATTATGTTTTTGGAATGGAGTTATAATTTTTTTATAAGATGTAAATATTAAAAATCTATCGTCATTTTAGGAACAAAAATGTTTCATGACAATGGGTTAAATTTCCCTTTACTTATACCAGATTGTTTATGTTGTATTAAGATACATGACATAGGCAATATATAGAAGTAGGGAAATTGAGTAGTTATCAAACACTTATTGAAAACGAAGTATCTAAGATGTTTTGATTATCTCAAATAAAATTAAATATTTAATTATAAAGAGAATACGAAACAGAATTTTATAAATCATCTTAATTAATGTTTTGTTTGAAAACATCACATTACCTAACTAATTTATCTTCAAGTTTTTAATGTACTTTCTCCATGTAATAAAAAAAAGTATGTCATTACGTACATTTACAATATCTTAAACAGTTTTCTGAATCATAATTTTATAAATATGAATTACGTCGTTAAACCCTTTTCAACTTAGAGGAGGAACATCTGGCAAAAAACATAGTGATAAATATATCAGTAAAACATTGTTAATTACAATTGACTGATAATGAAGTGTGCAAAATTGTTCCGTGCAGGAACACAACGAAGCGGCTTGCCTTTAAAGCATTCCTTTATCTTCATACAAAACTCACACTCTCTTTTACTTCGCTATTTCAAAGCAACTTATCCATCAGCCTCTTTGTGGGTTTTAGTCTGAACAACGCAATTTGTTGTTCTTTTTTATCCTTAACCATTTATATTTAAAGTTTTTTTGAAAGTAGCACGTAATAAAAACTAAGTAATACATTTTAATACACAGGATGTCCAGCTTCAACCTTTACAAACTTTTCCAGGCTATTCAGCGGGCCAAAGTAAACAAAACAGTTCACATAAACATATGTCCTCAAGTGCTTCGTTAAGCCGCTAGCTGCCATTTTGTTTTTTACACATAATAATTTTTATTTCCATAACGGTTAGTTGCATTGAGTTCATATTTGGCATGTACCCCTATCACACCAATGATCATTTTCAGGAACCAAATTATTCTAAATGGCGGATTTTAAACTCAATTATCTTTAAAACGGTGAATTTTATAACACTTTTACAGAAGACAAAAAATTATAAATTAAATTATCTAAACATTCTTACTCCCCACATTTAAAACTAGATGTATAAAAAGTTTCTAAAGATTTGACAATGAATTAAAGATTTATTGTGATTTTTTGCAAAAATATTAATTTTGCATTATAATCCATGCAAATTTAGGTATTTTAATAGAAGAATTGTTATGTGGCTTTAAGTTTTAACAATATTGGTCTAATTGTTGAAATAATTTAATTTGAAAATTTTTCGTACAGTAAAATTTGAAAAAATATTGTTTTTTTTAGATATTTGAGTGTAAAATTTTAAATGCCACCATTTAAAAATACACATCGGGAAAAAATTATTTGTTTCCCGAAAATTAATCAATGTCTTCATCATTGGTGTGATTAAGACACATGCCAAATTTTAAATCAATACAACTACCCGCTATAGCAATAAAAATTATTAAGTGTAAAAGACAATTGGTAGATACTTAACGAAACATTTTAGAACATAGGTTTATATGATTTTTTGTGATTATTTTGGCTCGCTGAATACACTGGAAAAGTTTGCAAAGGTTGAAGCTGGACACCCTGTATTTACATTCAAATTTAAATCGACCTTAATCGTTTTATATAATCTTTTATTACTTAAATATTTAATTATTTTGTTAATAATTTATTATAACATTTTATGATAAATTTTAATCATGATAAATGTATACATAGCTACAAATTATAAAATTGGCCATCCTTATTCGGAACGAAAATTTAAAATAGAAAAAGTATTGTTCATTCTCATCGTGGTCGTTTTGTAGTAGACCAAGGTTTTATGGAGAGAGTATCTTGTTGCAACCAATCAATGGTTGCCCCTGACTTTCAGTGATAAACAGGGTGGGGCAAAAAACGATCAGTTTTCTTTCACGCACCGCTCAGCGACAGGACGTCTTAGAAAGGTGGGGGCAGGCTTGTTGGAACGCAAATTTTATGCATTTTAGTAATCATGGAGAAGTGGTCACTTGAAAAAACGCTAGTTCGTTATCAAGACGTATTTCAATATTGGTGATTCGATCATTGCTACTCACCGGCATCTTTGTGCATTTCTTTAAATTAGGTCAACATTTAGAATTCTGTATCCTAGCACAATTGTGCAGTGGGTTAATAACTTTAGATCAACTTGTTTTGAATTGAAAAACGAAGCCAACAGACCGTCCAAGGTCAGCGCGGGCACCAGAGAACATGGATAGAGTCCAAGCTGCTGTTTGAAAAAGAGCCTCGTCGGCCCGCCAGAAAACAAGCTAGTGTTTGCTAGTGTCTACGCCAGAGGCATTTTGTTTTAGAACATTTTACAATGTACACTAAATGCTTTTAAGGAGAGTATTCCAAACTCATCGCATTGTTTTGTACACGCGGGCATTGAACCATGACCTCTTGAACCGGAGTCCAAAACTCTAATCGGTAGGCTGGCGAGATGCCTTGAACATTGCTGACCCCTTCGTTTTGACAAATTTTGTTGTTCGATCTTAATTTCCATCCATACCCATTAATTGTCTATAGTTCAGTGATAAAAGCTCACTGATCATGCAAAGCGAAAAATATTAGACAAACAAATGATTGATTTAAATGCCAATAAAGAAATTTAATGTTTGCTGACGAGACGCACAAAATACGCCCCGATAACGAACGCGCGTTACTAAACATGCCTAATGTAAACATGTAGGTTAGGCGACAACTACTCCATGACTACTGACAATGGCATAAAATTTGCTTTCCAATAAACCCACCCCCACCTTTCTCAGAAGTCCTGTCGCTGAATGGTGCCAGAAAGAAAACAGATCGGTTTTTGCCGCACCCTGTACTATACCTGGTAGCCTATACCGGGTATAAAAAAAGTCCGTCCCCCCCTCTTTAATTTTTTTATTTGTTTATGGAAACAAATATCATTTGGGGGGTGATAGTAACTAACACAAAGTAACTTTTCATAATATTAAACATTTTTAGTGATTTTAGGGGGACGGTTCACCAGGAGTCAGAAGAAAATCTTAAATGTAAGCATACGTTGATATGTACATCAAATTAAAGGTCTCACTTGGCAGAGGACAATGCTGCAAACTGGATTTAAAATTGATGACCAGACGGATATAGTAGGTGTTCAAAGTTTCCATTAAAATCATATGGGTAAAACTTAAAAATGCAATAATTTTCTTAATACTCACCTTTTGACGTCGGGTTTGTGGCTAATTACTAAAAATGCAAAGACGTTTAAAATGGTGAATGGCGTGACAGAGGCTAAAGAAGTTCCAATTTAAATATCCTCTATGGGACGTCCCCAACTGAAGTCTTACCGAGATATGCTTCGGCTTTTGTCACAACATAAATAATTTTAAACGTCTTTGCATTGGAGTAATTAGCCCCAAACCTGAAGTCAAAAGTTTGACCATTAAGAAAATTATTGCGTTTTTTAAGTTTTACCCATATGATTTTAATGGAAACTTTGAACGCCTACCATTTCCGTCTGGGTCATCCATTTTAAGTCTAGTTTGCAGCATTGTACTCTGCCAAGTTAGACCTTTAATTTGATGTACATATCAACCTAGGCCTTGCTTTAGGGTGAGTCGGTGGCGTAGTGGTTAGCGCGCCGGACTTCGAGACCATGGCAGCGATGTCGTGGGTTCGAATCCGCGTTCTGGCCAGTGATTTTTATCAGTACCTTTCACCTTGTACTCACCCCCTTACTTTGTCTAATAACGATCCACGCACAGATCAAGAGTCTATGTGGACGGGGCAAAGTAAGGCAAAAAGAGGACCGCCAACCTCTTAAAAAAAAAACCTATGCTTACTTTAAGATTTTCTTCTGACTCCTGGTGGGCCGTCCCCCTAACATGACTAAAAATGTTTGATAACGTCAAGAGGTACTTTGTGTTAAGTTACTATCACCCCCCAAACGATATTTCTTTATCCGAACAAATAAAAAAATTGAACAGGTGGGGACAGACTTTTTTTACACCCTGTATTGTTGCTACACTAAAGAGTCCTTCAACGGAGGATTGGGCACCTTGTTATATTACATATTGCGAAGTCAAGCAGTTTATTCCTAGTGTCACTAATGAATCGATTTGTAAGATAGCATTGAATTCTGGGTTAAGCTACTGTGGTATAGTTTTTTATCTTTTTTTCCATAATTGGTATTTGACCGTTCTTTGACCTAATACAGTAAAAAAGTGACTCATTTTAATTTTAATATTGCAAGTTCATATTTTCCTTTATTATTTTGTAAACATTTTAACTATAAACTTAAAAAGAGTTCTTACTCATCGGCTATTAAGTAATTAAACTTAAGGTACGAGTACAATACGAAATAACTGAAAGCCATAATGTTAAACCGGTATCCTGAAGACTGTTTTCTGAATTATCATAAAAAGGCTTAGTGTAAAATGTATACGCACCCATCAAATTCATTTAGATAGTTTAATTAAGACAAAGAACTTTAACATGGGTTTCTCTGTTAACGTCACATTTTCAACTACCCACAGTACGATTATACATAAATGCTACACAAGAAGAAGAATAAAGAGAAATATATGGTTTAACAGTAAAAATAGGAGAGAACGTATGGTATATTGTAAGAGGAATTGTATCGAGGAGTGCATCATAGTTTACTAATTAAAATGAACATCATTAATAATTATTAATGCTCATTTTGCTGTGTCAGAATACAAAACGTTGACAGAATTTTCAAAGAACATTTTGGCAGAGAGAAAATAATCCAATTAAACTGTTATTGAATTATTACAAAGGAAGAGTTGGTAATTCGACTTCTCTTTGTTAACTTACCGTTTAAACAACGCCTCGTTCAACAGTTTCTGCAGCAATCTTTAAGAAGACATCAGGCAAAGAAATTCCATCCATTGACCGACTCATTATGGTTTTATGTTTTTCCAATTTACTACATATACATTTTATTACTAAATATTTTACAGTTATATAGATCATTTAAGTTTAAACTAATTAAGCATATCATTTAAAATCATATATGTTCATGTTTTGGTTATTGTTTTTCTTTCATTTAAATATTGTTTATAAGGTTAGTGTAGCCTTAACAGAACTGTAGTTGTGATCGAATAGCTTATGATATAAAATATTGAAAAATTAAAAAGAAAATTATGCAAACCTTTATTTTTATTAGTTTTGAACGTAGCAAATGGCTTAAACTTATAAAATATTTTGTGGAAAATTTTAAAATAACAGAATTAGTTGAGAAGGATAACAAAACTGTGTTACATTTGTCTAACATGCTGTTACTTAAAAGTAATGACGAAGATGTTGACTAATCATGAATAATATTCTGTACACTTAAAACATTCTCCGACAATTTTTTTTTAGCGAATTTCCCATAGGGAATAAGTTATTACCGTAGGTCTCATGGTAAGACCTAAGAACGGGACCATGTTATACTTTTTCGTTTTTAGAAGCCAGAGAACAAAAATAATAGTCACTAAAATTTATATATATGTGTGTGTGTGTGTGTGTGTGTGTGTGTGTGTGTGTGTGTGTGTGTGTGTGTGTGTGTGTGTGTGTGGTGTGTGTGTCCCTAGACACGATAACTCTCGTAAAACGGTTCGATCGACACAAATTTGCTATAGATGTGTAATTCTACATTTATTCGGATGAGTTCGTAAACCAGACAAATCGAATTACCGGAAGGGGGAGTTTTGTGGGGTTTTGTACCCCAAAATTAGGGTTTTTGCATCTTTCTTATGTAATTAAAAAAAAAAAAATTATTTTTATTTTGACATTGGATTTAGCTAAAAAAACACACAATTTAGTATTAGCTTTGCTCTATCTCCATTCGTTACCGAGATACTAAAAAATTCTAAAGACAGTACGTTGTATTTTGAGGCTCTCAATGTTAATCTTATGGAGAATAAGAATGTGTTAATATGTTACTTGTTAACCAATATTTTTGGATGAAATTTGGTATTCAGTTTCATTGGTTGAGATCCATCCATTTATAAAAATCTTGGTTTTTGTGCTTATCATGGAAGCAAACCTGCATACTCTTTCCCATGTTAATCACATGGAGAATAGGCAAAGTCCTTTATTTATGGACAGATTTGAAGAAACTTTGTATATGGCTTCATATGCCGAAATAATTTTTTTAAGCTAAAACCTACTTTCAGTATTCCCCATGGCAGCATACCTGCACACTCTTTCCCTATATTTATCATAAGGAGAATATACATTTATTTCCTATTATTTATAAGCATGTTATAATATTTGGTTTACTGGTTTATCGGGCCAAAATTAATATTACTAATTTGGAAATTCGCTGAGTACGCAGGTCTGCTGCGACGGGGTATTTAAATTTTTTTACCGGAGGCTTAAATATACATGATATTATTGACTTTTTACGTTTTTTTTGTTTTTTTTTTTATAATTTTAATTCAAAGTTTTATTGTTCACCAATTTCATACCGGTCATGAATTCAACCGCTTATGGTCTGGTTTACAATTAAGTAGTTTTAATTTATACAGCGCTTTATAAAATGTGACTTTACATAGCGATTGCCGATAAAAAATAGTTTTTTCTAGCAGTCTTTATTTGTTAGAATAAGGGGGATTTCAATGTCCCACCAAAAGAATCACATAACCCAACACTTGTGTAACGGGTAGTTTGAAATTTGGTTTGAAAATTCAAATCCGTTCAATAAATTGTGCAAAGTAGATTATGCTATTTTGTTCAAGCTATATAATTACATATAAATATAAGGAAAATTTTGGTGTTAGTTGGGGGACATTTGAGCTTACTGAAAGAAGCAAAAGAGAAATTTTCTGAATATCTTAAAACTAACCTAAAAGAATATGAAGCCAACTTATATTCTAGTTTGTTAAATAGAAACTGAATATGTCGAGTTTTATTATTAACATCACTTGAATTTTTATCTGCATATTAATAGGGAAAAAAGTGAACCGGCATTTAATGTTTGTAAATATAACATGTAATTAAAAAATTTTATATTTATCGTTTATTACTTCTAAAAGTTGAAGAATACACTGAAATATTCACATAAATACACGGAGTATTTATGTACAATAAACTTACAACCAATATAATGGAGATGAATAAAATAAACTGAATTAAAAATTTTAAGTACTTGTTATTCGATGTAGCACGGATGCCCTAAATTAGCTAAAGTCTCTAAAGCTATTTATTCATCAACAGATGCAGTTGACTTTTAACCGACTTTAGTGAAACATAGCCTACGGTACCATGAGATACTGATGTGGTTAAATAAATAGTAAAAATATAAGAGTGATGGCAATAACTACCAGGATAGTAAGGTAGTGTATGATTAAAATAGTGCAAGATCTTTTCAAATATTCGACTTGAATCTTAACACTTTTAAATTCTTAAGTTTAAATCAAAGACGAAAAGTGGAATAGGAATAAAGGAATATCCCATATGCAACCAGAATGTAAATATACACTCTGTAAATTATATACAGGGTGGAAAAAAGTCTGGAAATGGTAATATATAGTTAAAAAATATTTAATTACCAAAACTAATAATTAGCAAACTGATTTGAGTCTTAAAGTGTACTTGCCAAAGTACTTACCTATTGATCTTGAACCTCATTCATAGTGGGACCCAGAATAAAATCTTAAATTTAAATGAATATGCATGAAATTAAATATTTATATTAATGGAGAACAATGAAACAAACACTACCTTAAAAGAATGATGTAGAAAAAAGGGCAGGCGATCTTGCCGAAAACATGAAATGCAATAATTCCCGACACACTCGACCTTTTCAGGTCGGGTTCGTGGCAAATTGCTCAGAATGCAAAGCACATTAAAATGATGTATTATATCACTACGCAGTCCAATGAAGGTTTTAACTAGTCTTCCTTTAGGAGACGTCCCAAATCGAAGTCTTCAGGGAAACTGCAATGGACTGCGTTACACGATCAGTGAAAGTTATTTTTACCGTTTCAAAGTTAGAAATTGTTGCTTATTAAAAGTTATTAACAGTACTACAATTTTTAACATTAATATTAATAGCTATTAACATTAATAAAATACCCATGTTTAACAGCATTCAGTATAAAAAGAGTTCTTTAAGTAGTAGAATTAATGGTTACCGAAAAATCTTGAAGTTTTAACGATTGCAATTAATTCAATCCCTCCCACCAAATGCACGCAATGCGTCAGAACTGTATCGCAAAATAAATAAGTGTAAAACGTTTTTATAAAACAAGAAAGTAATTCACTATAGTAAAAAAGGAACAAAAAAGGGAAACTAAATCTTTGTGACTTTATCTAGAGTGCCAATCAAGTAAGTCGCTCTAGTTAATTCTCTTGAGATGAAAGCAAACTGCTAATGAGTACCCTTGGGAGTTTTTTGTTTTTATTAATTACACTCCATTATTCAATGTACAAAAATACTTTTATTGTCCTTAATATTTTTTGAGGTGAGTCATTTCTCTAAAATGCGCACGTGATAAACTTTAGAAGTGTTGTTGCTTGAAAATATTCTTTTTCATGGCTCCGTTGAGTGTATCTCAATATTTATTTCGTATTATAGTATAAAATGATAATATAAAGGTGTATTATGGGCCTAATGAATTGGTTTTTGAAATATCGGTATCATAAAACACCTACAGAAGAAATAAAATTTGTTTCATTTACAGTTTTTTTTTTTTTTTTTTTTTTTTTTTTTTTTTTTAATATAACTCGTAAATTTATGTTGCATAAAAACTCCTACATGAGGACATCAAACATTATTTTGTCGCAAAAATTATATTATTTTTATAAACTATATCCAAATTTCTTGGATAATAACATTTCCGTCGTTCAACACTCATCCATTCAACTTGGAAAATAAACCTAGTCAAATATAACACGTAAAGCAAAATGAAGCATAAAAAATAAATTTATAAAAACCTATTTATAAATTTATATAAAAATTTATATTTACCTCTTTTAATAAAATTGAATATAATATTTATATCAATTTGTTTTTATTGGCTACATAGAATAATAGAATAATAAAACAATTTTTTTTAAATCTGTTTTAACAGATTAACAAAAACAACAGTAGAATAAATCTGTATTAACAACAGATCTTAATTAACAGATCTGTTGTTAATAGAGATTTAACAAAAATTGTTTTATTATTCTATTATTCTAGTGATGTGTATCCAATAAAAACAAATTGAGATGTTCTATACCATCACGAATAGAAGATCATACCGTAAGGAATTATGATATTTATTACCAATAAATGGATTGCTTTACTGGATTATTTATAACAAAGCTAAAAAAATTATTGTGTTTTCAACAGCGAAAGCTGTTCCAAAGAGTGGAGGGGTTTGTGAGATTGCGCTTGACAATTGTAAGGTAATTAGTCTCAAAGATAAAAGCGCATACAGCTTTTCTGAGCACTCAGATGAGAAATAGCGAATACCTGCTGCTCAGAACAAATAGTGCATTCTCTGCGAACTTCAAGTTTGCTTTCAGTTGATTTTACTATTTATTTTGTGTTAAATAAATATAGTGAGTGTTAGTTCTCAATTGCACTGTGTGATATAATATGAGATAAAATATTATAGGAAGTAAGTATTCACTATTATGTCTGATATGATTAGACAGTAATAATTCAAGTCCTTTTTTTAATGAGTATTTTTAAAGAGACTATTTACTTATTTTTGTACTTCCTTGGACCAGCTTTACTAACTACATAAAACACAATTTGATAATAAATATTTACCTTTTATAACCACAACTGAAGATAATTATTTTATTTATTTATTTATTTCTTACATGCAGCAAACATAAATTAATGCTGCTTATTTAAAACAGGATATATATTATAATGAATTTATATTATAATCAACCATAACTGCGAAACTTATTTGATTACATACATAATTCCTTCTATTTTATATCTTGGGCTCTTCCTGAACATAAAGTTTGTAAAAAGATTAATACTCCTACATTTTATTTATTTTTTCTTTACTACTTAACTTCGCTACTTACTTTCTTTACCAGCACAACTTTACTTTCCTTGATTTTACTGGATTTGATTTCTTAGAACGATAGTAACTTAGGCCAATGTAGGTATATATTGAATTTATGTGACGTTATTGAGGGAGGGACTTTTATGCTACATCCTTTACCATATCATACATTAAATGGGGGTACTAGAATGGAGTGAAGATTTAAAATATTCGTGTTTCTTTTCAACACGAGATCATTCGCTCCGCTCACTCGCTACACAATCATCGTTCCCCAACAATCATCTCTTTGTTCACTCACCTTTCAAAATGTTCTATTATACGACTAAACTGTGTTTAAGAGCTATGTTAAACTTTTAGTTTTGAATTTAGGAAAACAACAAAATATGATTTATTCTAGCACTAAGACATGTATACATATTATTTTTATCCCAGAAATATGTTATTTGGAAAGCTCGGATAAGATAGTTCGAACCGTGTTTGAGAGCAGTGTGCATACATATTACAGACATACATACATACAAACATACATGCGCACATACATACAAACATACATGCACACATACATGCACACATACATACACATATACGTTTATAACTTACTCATATTAGAGTACAGGATGTGTTGCAAATATCACATTACCTATTAGAGGTAATTTTGAATGCCATAGTAAACTTTAAAGGTCCAATTACATACGAGTAATTGATAAAATCTTTAAAATCAGTTTTGGTGCTACTTTTAGCTATACTGCAATATTTTTGCTGTTATTCTACCTAATTAAAAATATATGCAAATTAGTGACAAAATGTAAATAGCTAATCAAACCTCTATTTTTATGTACCATGATTTGTAAAAATAAAAATAAAATAAATATAAGCAAATTGTTGCTTTCATTTTTATTTTTAACCATAAAATAAATATATAATTTTTTCTGTGTCTTAAGTTTCTAAACTGTAAAGTCTTATTAACTCCTCAGTTATGTCATTTATACAAATTTCCATACTTTAACGGATAACAACTTTATACCGTACTAGAGATTGCCCACTGGTCGAAATTCGACCAAAAATACTGATGATCTTGAGCCAATTAGTTTTAAAATGTTTTATAACTGAAACATCTGTTCTTCCTTATTTGCTTGCATTTTGTTTTTATAACAGCTGTCTCATGATTCAATCAATTATCCTTCTTCCATAAGATTAACATTGGAACTTTGAAAGCCTGTAGGGCGTAGCCCTGGGAGCGGATGCGAATTATAATGTGATTCTGCTCATCTACAGGACTATACCTTTCTAACGGTATGCTCGGATTTATCCTACGATGAATACGAGCTGAGAAAAAAGGAGGAAATGAAACATGCTTGCGTATTAATATATAGATTAATATTTTACCAATCTCTACTACAAAATATATGCAGAGCCATTAACAGAAACATAAGACGCAAGTTGTAGCAATAACAACGGCTTAGCTTAACCACCCATGATTTGACCCACTTTGCTGTTTCCTGTTACACATTAATTCTAGAGTTGCAGTTCAAAATGATTTACATTACGTAACTATTATCTTGAAGAAAAAAATTACTATAGTTACATTACTATTTTTAACCACCATCTTGTATAATTACACTATGGCTGGAATAAACTTTTATAATTTTTCTCACTTGATTTTATGAACTAGATGACTAATACTTCATTGTTAGCCAATATTTAAATTATATAATGTGTAAAATTTCTTTACATATTGCTTCAAACAATAGAAAAAAGAATTTCTTAAGTAATTTTCAATACGAGTATTTTACCGTTTTTTATATATTGTTTAAAACACATGTACGTATAAGTTAATATTTGGATTTTTTAACTTTATATTATTTTAAAAGATCTATATTTTAACGTGGTTGATATTAGTTCAAAGAACAACTAACTAAAATACACCAATTTAATATAACAAATTAGTTGGATTTATTATAATTCAATATTTAAGCTCTAAAGTAAAAATAATTTAAATAGACTTATTTTAATAGAACCATCCAATTATAATCTAAACTCTAATTACTATCCACAACTGAGGTTTTGAAGTAAATTTCAAACATTATAAAGGAAGTTTTAGGTCTTAAAACTAGTAAACTAAAAAATAATTTGTAAACTATTGCAATACTCAGACCGTGATTAAAAATACATAAAGTCACGGTAATGTCCTTAACCAAAAATAAATAAATAAATAACTAAATTGGAACTGTCAGAAATTTCAGAATGAAACAATAACGTTTGTCAGTTTTATTAAAATCTCTACTTTCCCCAACAACGAAATCGGTAAAGTAGCCCACAGTTAACCAGTAAAGATATTGGCTTCGTGCCAAGAGTATCCAATAACTGAAAGTCAAGAACTAAGTTGCCCTGTTGACCCTAGAAATGTCAACTTCACTATTGAACACATGAGCCCGTATACCAAACCTTCCTTCCCACCACTTGACGCGGTCGTCCATATTACAATTTTTCATAACATATTACAATATAGAACATATTATATATTCTTTCTTTCAATATAGATGGAATTTAAGTTTCATTGGTTTTTCCGCTAACCCAGAACGGGTTGTCTAACTGTTTAACTAAATATAAAAGAATGGATAAGTCTATTTACAGCATGGCTCCATTAACCGTCCTCGTAACTGTTGATTTGTCATCGGCAAGTGAGGTGGGGTTATTTAAAAAAATATAACTTAGGATCTAGAATATGATCCAAAAGTATTATAATAGTCATTGATTAGTATATATGTATGATCGAATACATGCTTTGATTTTGTCATTTTGTGTTGCTTTGTGATTTTGTTTAAAAAAATTCAAAACATTCTAAAATGTTTCCAAAAGTGGGACAAGGTTATTTTTGAACAAACCCTTATTTAAACACAGGCAGTAGCGGCATTTGTAAAAACGACTAAGATTAAATTCTTATTCGTATGGTTTTATAAACATTTATTCCCTCCTTTTAAAGATGGAAACTCAAATTTCTCTACTTTTTATGTGATGAAAGTTTAGCAGTATAATCTAACTACGTTCGTGTTTTGTTGGGAACCATACTTATGACCAATTTACTACTTTGTAATTTACTCTTAACCTTTCCCAGATCTCATTGTAGCCAATTATAAATATTAATATTAAAAGATTTTATCTTAGATGTTCTATGTTTATTGTTGTAAATGAACTACTTTAATTAAACTCGAAACATTGCTAAAAATTGAATTTCAATACCTGGGCGTACTTTTCATTGATCTTTGATAAAGTTTGAAATATAACACCTTCAACTGTATAAGCAAATATAAAGTGCAGTATAGTACAATCAAAGTTATTATATTTAGTTTACACTATAGCTAGGTTAACTTACTTAAAGTATGCGTTGTAAAATAGAATTCATAATAGTTTAATAAAAGAAAGGATAAAACAAAATAAATAATTTTTTATTTAGGTAAAATTATTTTACGTAAATTAAACGTTTTCAGTGGACCGGAATGACAATGCAGGTGCAAGCACCGGGGACTGTTTTCCTGTAGACGACAAACAAGTAGAGTTCATACGCTTGAACACATTGAAGTAAATATTCAGGGGTGTTTTATTTGGATGAGTTTTCTCCTTTGTTTTTGAATACAAGACTGTACACAATAGCATTATTACCCTTTAAAATTTTAATTTGTGCAAGATTTTTTGGGTATGTTTTCTTTTTACCTACATTTTGCTAACGATGTCAACATGCGAGTCCATCTCGTATTTTGTTCATCTGAAAGACTATTATATTGTGGAATATGTCAAACCAAATATATAACGGCATGGCTCGTAAAACTATAACACTATAGTGCAACATATTATGACCTAAGAAATGCAATAGACGTAATCAATTCAATTCAGTTATAAAGAATTTAATTATTGTACGTCTTTGTGGAATCTGTTTTATTTTGTTATTTTGTGTTTAGGGTTTTTGGGATTGTAAAATATAGAATTGCACTGTTATTTATTTGTTGATTTTAAGTCTTTAAAAATATTTATATTGTTGCCGCATACCATTTGTTTTTGTTTTGTTTAAAAACGTGCTGGAACCCCCAACACAGTTCTGGGGTTTCCTATGTATTTCATCATTTCAAATGTGAATATTCTTGTAGTTTATTGTTTTTTTTTTGTTTTTTTTTTTTGTATTTATTTGTACCATTGTATACATTATTGTATTTATGATGAAATAAACGATTATTATTATAAGAGGAATAAAATTCATCATTTTTTGTCAATTGGAAAATACCCGTTTAAATTAATAAGGTCTTTATTTTATTTTTGCAAAAATAAATTCTCTTGTCTGTCCTTTAGATGTCTTTCATTTCAATACCTTATATGTACAACAATTATAATATTTCTTTCAAAACTACTCTCAGTTGTTCATTAAAAGTAACAAAAAAGTCAGGCCGGAGTGTAATTGATTTGCTCGGGACGGACTTGAGGGGAAGTGTTATTTGTCGGCTATTGTTGTTGAAGAATGGGGTCTCCTCCTCAGTACTGGGCGGTTAGCTTTCCGCTGGTTCATACAAGGAAATTCCATTGGAAATAATATGTTATAATAAAGTAAGTTTACAGTACCTTTCGCCGTCGTCAATCCGTCATTTTGTCATGATCATTTTTGTCATGACTAGTTTCGGAGCATTTGCTTCATTATCAAATCTTGCTGTCAATTAAAATCAGTACAACATAGTCTTTGTCATGGTTAAAAATAAATAAATAACACAATACACACAAACGGAGAACAGTACACTTAACATTTAGAACGACAAAAAACTAATTATTCGTAATACATGTGGCCGGCCGCGTAGACATGTTCCTGGTCGTTGGACAGACAAGCGGGAAATCGTCCTCTCTGTGGGTCTACGCGGACTTACGTTGTTCTAGTGCGAACACACAACGGAAGGTAACGATGCACTAAACTCGGTCATTGGACAGACAAGCGGGAAATCGTCCTCTCTGTGGGTCTACGCGGACTTACGTTGTTCTACTGGGAACACACAATGGAAGATAACGATGCACTACACTCGGTCATTGGACAGACAAGCGGGAAATCGTCCTCTCTGTGCGTCTACGCGGACTTACGGTGTTCTAGTGGGAACACACAACGGAAGATAACGATGCACTACACTCGGTCATTGGACAGACAAGCGGGAAATCGTCCTCTCTGTGGGTCTACGCGGACTTACGTTGTTCTAGTGGGAACACACAACGGAAGATAACGATGCACTAAACTCGGTCATTGGACAGACAAGCGGGAAATCGTCCTCTCTGTGGGTCTACGCGGACTTACGTTGTTCTAGTGCGAACACACAACGGAAGGTAACGATGCACTAAACTCGGTCATTATACAGACAAGCGGGAAATCGTCCTCTCTGTGGGTCTACGCGGACTTACGTTGTTCTACTGGGAACACACAATGGAAGATAACGATGCACTACACTCGGTCATTGGACAGACAAGCGGGAAATCGTCCTCTCTGTGCGTCTACGCGGACTTACGGTGTTCTAGTGGGAACACACAACGGAAGATAACGATGCACTACACTCGGTCATTGGACAGACAAGCGGGAAATCGTCCTCTCTGTGGGTCTACGCGGACTTACGTTGTTCTAGTGGGAACACACAACGGAAGATAACGATGCACTAAACTCGGTCATTGGACAGACAAGCGGGAAATCGTCCTCTCTGTGGGTCTACGCGGACTTACGTTGTTCTAGTGCGAACACACAACGGAAGGTAACGATGCACTAAACTCGGTCATTGGACAGACAAGCGGGAAATCGTCCTCTCTGTGGGTCTACGCGGACTTACGTTGTTCTACTGGGAACACACAATGGAAGATAACGATGCACTACACTCGGTCATTGGACAGACAAGCGGGAAATCGTCCTCTCTGTGCGTCTACGCGGACTTACGGTGTTCTAGTGGGAACACACAACGGAAGATAACGATGCACTACACTCGGTCATTGGACAGACAAGCGGGAAATCGTCCTCTCTGTGGGTCTACGCGGACTTACGTTGTTCTACTGGGAACACACAATGGAAGATAACGATGCACTACACTCGGTCATTGGACAGACAAGCGGGAAATCGTCCTCTCTGTGCGTCTACGCGGACTTACGGTGTTCTAGTGGGAACACACAACGGAAGATAACGATGCACTACACTCGGTCATTGGACAGACAAGCGGGAAATCGTCCTCTCTGTGGGTCTACGCGGACTTACGTTGTTCTAGTGGGTACACACAACGGAAGATAACGATGCACTACACTCGGTCATTGGACAGACAAGCGGGAAATCGTCCTCTCTGTGGGTCTACGCAGACTTACGTTGTTCTAGTGGGAACACACAACGGAAGATAACGATGCACTAAACTCGGCCATTGGACAGACAAGCGGGAAATCGTCCTCTCTGTGGGTCCACGTGGACTTACGGTGTTTTTATTGGGAACACACAACGGAAGGTAACGATGCACTAAACTCGGTCATTGGACAGACAAGCGGGAAATCGTCCTCTCTGTGGGTCTACGCGGACTTACGTTGTTCTAGTGGGAACACACAACGGAAGATAACGATGCACTAAACTCGGTCATTGGACAGACAAGCGGGAAATCGTCCTCTCTGTGGGTCTACGCGGACTTACGGTGTTCTAGTGGGCACACAACGGAAGATAACGATGCACTACACTCGGTCATTGGACAGACAAGCGGGAAATCGTCCTCTCTGTGGGTCTACGCGGACTTACGGTGTTCTAGTGGGAACACACAACGGAAAATAACGATGCACTAAACTCGGTCATTGGACAGACAAGCGGGAAATCGTCCTCTCTGTGGGTCTACGCGGACTTACGGTGTTCTAGTGGGAACACACAACGGAAGGTAACGATGCACTAAACTCGGTCATTGGACAGACAAGCGGGAAATCGTCCTCTCTGTGGGTCTACGCGGACTTACGTTGTTCTAGTGGGAACACACAACGGAAGATAACGATGCACTACACTCGGTCATTGGACAGACAAGCGGGAAATCGTCCTCTCTGTGGGTCTACGCGGACTTACGGTGTTCTAGTGGGAACACACAACGGAAGATAACGATGCACTAAACTCGGTCATTGGACAGACAAGCGGGAAATCGTCCTCTCTGTGGGTCTACGCGGACTTACGGTGTTCTAGTGGGAACACACAATGGAAAATAACGATGCACTACACTCGGTCATTGGACAGACAAGCGGGAAATCGTCCTCTCTGTGGGTCTACGCAGACTTACGTTGTTCTAGTGGGAACACACAACGGAAGGTAACGATGCACTAAACTCGGTCATTGGACAGACAAGCGGGAAATCGTCCTCTCTGTGGGTCTACGCGGACTTACGGTGTTCTAGTGGGAACACACAACGGAAGGTAACGATGCACTAAACTCGGTCATTGGACAGACAAGCGGGAAATCGTTCTCTCTGTGGGTCTACGCACACTTACGGTGTTCTAGTGGGCACACAACGGAAGATAACGATGCACTAAACTCGGCCATTGGACAGACAAGCGGGAAATCGTCCTCTCTGTGGGTCTACGCAGACTTACGTTGTTCTATTGGGAACACACAACGGAAGATAACGATGCACTACACTCGGTCATTGGACAGACAAGCGGGAAATCGTCCTCTCTGTGGGTCTACGCGGACTTACGGTGTTCTAGTGGGAACACACAACGGAAGATAACGATGCACTACACTCGGTCATTGGACAGACAAGCGGGAAATCGTCCTCTCTGTGGGTCTACGCGGACTTACGGTGTTCTAGTGGGAACACACAACGGAAGATAACGATGCACTAAACTCGGTCATTGGACAGACAAGCGGGAAATCGTCCTCTCTGTGGGTCTACGCGGACTTACGGTGTTCTAGTGGGAACACACAATGGAAAATAACGATGCACTACACTCGGTCATTGGACAGACAAGCGGGAAATCGTCCTCTCTGTGGGTCTACGCAGACTTACGTTGTTCTAGTGGGAACACACAACGGAAGATAACGATGCACTAAACTCGGTCATTGGACAGACAAGCGGGAAATCGTCCTCTCTGTGGGTCTACGCGGACTTACGGTGTTCTAGTGGGAACACACAACGGAAGATAACGATGCACTACACTCGGTCATTGGACAGACAAGCGGGAAATCGTCCTCTCCATCAGTTACACGGACTCATGGCAGTTGCTTTGTGTTTAAGTTGAAAATGAAAATAAAAACATAATTGAATTGTTTTCTTTGATAAAACCTAAAAACTCTGCTTATACTTCAATTATCCGTACCTTGTGTATTACAAATTCTATACAGTACAGTTGACATCTATATATTTAAAACACAAAGGTAAAAAACCTTTGGACAGTTCGTCTGTGACTTCTACTGGACCGATTTACATGCGGGTTGTACCAAAATAAACGTTTTCGGTTCTATATTAGCAGGTTTTATTCGTATTTCAAAAATATTTACGTTTAATCGGCCAAAAATGAAAAATAAACTTTTCTTATGGAGATTTAACATGGGGAAAAAAGCCAACATTTCCAATCCTTTGGACAGTTCGTCTGTGACTTCTACTGGACCGATTTACATGCGGGTTGTACCAAAATAAACATTTTCGGTTCTTAATTAGCAGGTTTTATTCGTATTTCAAAAATATTTACGTTTAATCGGTCAAAAATGAAAAATAAACTTTTCTTATGGAGATTTAACATGGGGAAAAAAGCCAACATTTCCAATCCTTTTGACAGTTCGTCTGAGACTTCCACTGGACCAATTTACTCGCAGTTTGTACCAAATAAAACGTAAACCTTTGTATATTAGCAGACTTTATTTACTTTAACGTTATCTTACTTCCTTAAATTAAAAATATCGACATTTTCAAACCTTTACAATTTATTTATTTTACACGATTTCAATCAGCTGATTGTAAACACACGAGGTATTTTGTCTAAATACAGAGTGCAGTGGATGAACAAAAGCTCATGAAGGATTTGGTTTATTATGGCCAGTACCTAAAAACGTTTACAATTATTATGATGTATTATCCTTTAAATGGAAAGAAAGTTGCTTAGTTATGTAAAATAGCTGATTGCTATGAAATTAAGACTGAATTGTAAAAGTTCAGTTTAAATAAATTGTTTACATTTATAGGCTATTAAAAGAAACGAATGTATCTTAAATTCGTTGTGCATTCAATTTGTCGGTTGCCAGGCTGTAACGCTTTACATTTACCCCACTTATGAAGGGAATTTGTGGCACAGTCGGTAGCGTAACATTATACAAACCAGAAGGCCCGGGTTCCAAACCGATCTCCTCAAGTATACTTTTTGTAATGTGTCTAACAACGGTGTCACTAATAAATGTTTTTCTGATGGTACCTATATTTATTTTAAGCAAAATAGAGACATTAAAATATTTATAGGCCTTTTCAAATTCTCAAGAAACGTATTTATTAAATTTAAAAAATTAATAAATACAACTTGATAGTTTAGGCTTGCTTATTTCTTTTGTTTTGATTAGGCTACTAAGGTTTAGGCCTAAGTAAACAATGGATTTTTTATGTTTATAAAATACTAAAGAGTGACTGTGTTACATAGTAAGGGTACAGCATTATTGTTGTTAAGGAGTATGCATATAGGCCTACTCCAACTAAAATTATGTAATTTTCTGTGAAATAAATTTGTATTCTTTAAATTTGGATAGTTATTGAAACTTGCACACTACAGCATAAATGTTGCGATATGAAAGTGGTTATAAATGGTTTCTCTACATTCTATCCTCCCCTAATACCAATATTTGTTAAAGCCAACCATCATAATTTACAACACTGTAGGCCTTTCCTAATTCTTGAAAAAAAAAAAACTGTTAAGAACAATTTATCCAATAGGCCTACAAGTGGATATTGGTTTACTTATTTCTGATGTTGTTGAACCGAATAGAACGGTTTCCTTAGGCTAATTAGGTTTGCGCCTACATAAACAATCAAATTGACATGTTTATAAAATACTAAAGAGTAGGGCCTATTAGTACAAGGATGCAACATTATTGGTTTTAAGGAATAGGCCTACTTTTCCGACGCACCAACTAAAATTGTAGTATTTTCTGTAACATATATTATTGTTCTTGGTATGGCAATTCAAAGAAGTATACATTTTATAGACTACCTTACATGTTTGCACTATTATAGCGTTTCATTTACCACTAATGGAGCTATATCCGTCGAGTATCGACGGGCAACAACTAGTTAAAATTATATTACGACAAAATCAAAATTTTCAAATATATAAATACCAATCATTGGCGGGGCTTAAGAGTCTTCAATGCATTTCCATGTAATTCTGAACCACATACTAAACAATTACCTATGTAGATAAAAGATGTAGATTAATTAAAACACGTTCAAATGAATCGCGATAAACCAAGTGAAACATATTCAAAGCAGCTTTTGTTGAGACGCTTTCAATTGAGTAAATTCCACTTTTATACAATAATGACAGTCTATAATTGAATAAAATTTAATTTAAACCCATTAACGTTTAAAGGACGTATACCATTTTGTGTCTTGTGTAAAATATTTAAAATCACATCTCAAAATCCTCGAAACTGCAACCATAATTTGATAAATGTAAATTATTAAGACCTTGTTATTAAAACTACCCGTTGATAATTTAAGATTGGATTTGAAAATGTGTTGACATAATACATTCTTTCAGCAGTATGAATGTCTTTATCTATAATTCACAATAACATTTTTATATACAAATTTCGGGGGCTATGTAATTTAAAAATTTCTTGAGAAAATCTTGGGATCGTGGAGATACAGGCGTCTGAAAGGTGACTCGAAGGTTCGTCTTAATCAAGTTACATCCCTACAGCCTTTAATCAGGTCGACGTGTTATTAGACTTTTGAACTTGCCTTCTAGAATACACGTATTTCTACCTTTGAAGGTTCTTATGGCGCTTCTTACGTACACTATCTGTGGTGTTGATTTTTACATGCATAAAAATATATATATAAGTTATATAATAAAAATATATTATTATATATAGGCTACGTATTATCAAAAATCAAAATGGCTGCCATATTGGAACCATAAAAGATAGAAATATCGCAATCCACCTCAATTTGGGTATTTGTAGACGTAATAATAATGCAAACTTTCAATCCATGTCTGGAATCTTTCAAAAGTATAATGGTTTAACATAAAATTACATACAAACAGATAAATATACGGAAAACTAATAAAAAATGTACCCATGTTAAATTGTAGTATTTGCTTGTTTTGAACTTCTGAATAACCAGGTAAAGCTGTGTCCAATGGTATCTAAACACTCTGTACAGGAATAGAGTCCAGAACTATTAGACTCTTCACTTTGACGTCTGATTCGGCCAAAGTATCAAACAATATGACTAACATTAAGCTCACAATTAGGCAATCTTGAGTAGAAAGTTTTCAATCCCTATCCATTAGTAGGTTGTATTTGTTGGTAAAACAAGTCTTAAATAATGACAAGAATTAAAACAATTTAATATAAGAAACGAATTTTAATTAAAACCAAAGTAAAATTTTTCATATAAAATTTTAACAAAACGTTCAAATTGTAAAATACCAGGAAAACAAAAATAAGTAGCAAACTTTAACTTTTTCAAGGGTAATTACACCTGGGAAAGTATTTTAATTTTCCCCAGAAAGGCTCATTATGACAGTACAAAGGCTCTCACTGAAGGCTCCCCCATTTTATTAGTGTCTCCTCTTGGATGACTTTGCCTCTCTGTTCTAAAAAAAAAACATAAACCAATTTTACTAAATGTAGATTTTTAATTTTACTTGCCCAGTTAACTGTAAAATCTGAAAAAAAACAATGTAAATGATAAATATAGTTATTAATAAGTTTTTAGATCGACTAATTTTTTCTATTAGAAATGTTTCTTGGCATGGAAGTATGAAACTTGACACATCCATACTGGAATTTTAGGTCTTCATTTTGTTATATTACCTTCTAGCCTCAAGAAGAAAAGTTCCACTATGAGGATTTTCAAAATATTCAATTCAAGCAAGGTTGAAATATAGGCCACATAGTTTTGCTTGACAAAGAATAATAAGACAATAGACCATTACATTGACAAACTTAATTTACAAGTTTACCTGAGTGGAAAAATTCTTACTTTAAGGTGTGCTCACAACAGTTCGCTTCGCAAATAAAGCGGCAGAAGCTAATATAACCAATATAATTATAAAATAAGTAATCTGGAAATATAAAACCAATTAAGAAATTATTTTAATGAGACAATAACAATTATAACAATTTACATAAAATGAAGGCTAAAAAGTGGAGTAATAAATGCAAACCCTCTTACATGAACGATCGTTCATGTCATAGGGCGGTCAACGAGGGTCATGTAAGAGCGGCTCGTCCATTAATTGACGAGCCGCTCAGTCAATTAATTAAGATTAGCACTGAAATCATAGTATTGAAATTTTAAAATGCCATAAATGCCATCGTATTCGACCTTTACCGACTAAGTTAGTGCTTAGTTGCTATGACTTTTAAAATCATGCATAATATAACCAAATACGTCGATGAAGTTTTTTCATAAACTTGCTGTAAGAGACGTTTTCGATGGAGGTAATATTTTTATAATGGGTGATGGTGGGGGGGGCGTGGATTCACTGATTCAGGGGGGAAACTTACTTCGTTTAGGTATTGAATTGGTGGCTGGATTTAAAAATATTATTCTATCTTTTTTTGTTAAAACAACCTATTAACTATGCTATGTAAATTTTACGTTCAGAGTGAGACATGGATGGATGAACGGGTAATAAATTATTGGTTAGAAATTTAATCATTGGTTGTAAATTAAATGTTTTGGAGCGGGATGTTATGCTAATTTTATCAAAAGTTTTATTGATAGAATTGGTATGTTTGTTAGAAAAACCTTTACAATATGAATAGCACACTTTAAACACTAACCAAGGAAGAATGAGGCTTTTTAGTTTAATTTAAAATTAATAATGGATTACTTATTACAGAAAACTAACATATCGTAAGGCTTCATCTGCTACAATCGATAATAAAGAAGTTATTTATTTAAAATATTGATTTAAAAATGTTGAAGACTGAAGACTAAGTTCCATTTGAGGCAAGGGACGTTACGATGTACAGTAGACAGATTATCTTGATTCCTTGTCAACTCCCTTTTTTTGGAGAGCTTGACAGGATTAGCTGACAAGAGTAACAAAACTGCTTTGCTCTCGTCTATTTCCCCGTTATTATAACCCCTTTTGGGGGTAAAAAAGCAAACATGGTTTTATACTGTTTCACACCTTTAAGTTTGATATTAAAACATATAATAAGTCTACAGTAAATTAGTATACGTATGATGGAAATTTTTAATGAAAATTCTATTAAAATAGGTTACTTAAAAAATGTTGCTTAGAGTCCATTTATCTCATAAGCTAGATAATGTAACGCGATATCTTCGGTTAGGTAGAAGTTTTAAAGATTTTGATTTAATCCCATGTTTTCATTTAATTGATTAAACGAATAAGATTCTTGAATCTTAAAAGAATCATACGTTTGTTTTTATTTACCTTTAAGTTTGTATAGTCTTTTCATGTCATTTTGTCCATTGCAGTTCCATCTTTTTTAATTTTATTTTAATTTTGTTATAACATTGTTTATTTTTAGTTATTTTTTGTTAAGTTTATTTCTACCCAACGCTGATTTTGGTTATATTACACTGTGTTTTAGATCCCGTGCCAGGACCCGCCAAGGTGCTTAGGTTTCACAGCGCAGACGACATCGCTATGAGTCTCAGACCTTCTGTGGGCACGTTCTCTTATGAAACTCTATGTGCAAGTAATGAACATTTCAACTGATACTAACAAGCGTGGGTTGTTTTTCCTATAACCATAGTCTAAGCTTGAGTAAATAAATGGTTTAGCATAAAATTTCAAAGCGTATACACTGCAAATTATTTGTAAGTGGCCCCAGAGCCGAAGTACCTAGGCCGGTTGTCCTAGACCGGTACTATAACCAGCATGGTTCTTTTAGAAGCTTCAGGTATTCTAACAATGTAATAGTCCGAATCAAAGTTTCAATGGCAGATCGTAAGGAACATCAATTATGGATCCAGGTTAGGGATTGGAAAGTAAATGCCAACCGGTAATTAAGTTACCTTCTACATTGCTCTTGTTAATCGTCTTATGACTAGAAAGAAAAACATATCTCTCTTAAATAATTTTTTTTTTTTCTAAAAGGAGTTTTGAAATTATAGTTCATAACTGAAACCACAGTTCATGCTTAAAGAGAATAGAATGGTTCATGGCAGGTGATAACAAGCAAAATCTAACTCCACCGACTCCCAGAATATACCAGTTTAGTGTCCCCTGCCTATAGTGGTTTAGTGGTCCTACCTATCATACACTTTCAATCAGAAATTGTGACTGGGTAGCTGAGTGGTTATAGTGCTCCCTATGAATACAAAGGTTGCCGGTTCGATCCTGACAAAAGTTTGTAGCTTTTTAAAGATTGGATACTGACTCAGTTGTTATTTGTCTTGGGCTAATAATTAATTATGCTACCAAACAACAGGTCAATGTTAGGTAGTAACAAGACAGGTTTGGACCGTTCCCCTTCTAACCGTTATAAATCGACTGAGGCGTAGACATATACAAAATAAAAAATAAAAAATAAAAATTAAGTTTCCGAATAGTAATGAAAGGGTTACCTCCAAAAGTCCAATGATTTATATAAATACAAATGTTAATTTCGCGAATATAAATTGTTTCTTAGTATGTATTTGATTCACTAAAGAGTAATCATTACAATAAAGGTTGAGGGGTTAGTGGTTTGAAAATAAATTATCATAAATAAATATATATAATTTTAATCCTATTAAAAAAAGTATATGGATATTAATGGCTTAATTAGCTTAGTCAAACGTTAATTAATGTAAATAAAAATTATTTTGTACCATAAATTATCAATGTACCGCAGCAGAAAGTGTAATTACTTTGAATATTTAAACAGTCGAGAAGTTTTCCAATTTCATAATGGTCCGTGCATTAGTAATAAGCGGCGGACTCGCGTGCAGGAATGGCGTGGGGCGACACAGTTTAGGCACGATTTGAGGGAGACAATCTGGGCTCTCCCCCGTGTACGCGTTTCCACCCCTCCTAGTCAAGCCCGCTAAACTTCTCCCAAACTAACCCTGAGGATAATCAGAACTAACCAATCAATTAACCGAACTACAATAGATACAAAAATCTCGTTTATGTAAAAGCTGTAAAATATTTTCTTAAATGCAAATAAAATGAAATTAAACGTAAGCCACTCGGAAGAGTCATTTAATAATTCCTATTAGCGCACCAAATAAAAAAAACGTATACAACTATTCTCAATTTTTAAGTCCATCGTGTTGCAGAATTTCGAAGGTTGTTACCTTAATGTAACCAGTGATCTCGATTATCAATTAGGTGTTAAAATTATATTTTGTTACATGTTTACAAAGTAAAAGTCTGCATTGTCTCTTTAACTCACAGACCAGGAAATTGTGAGAAATTTGGTGTAACAATGTAATCAACAAGGCTTCCCTACTGCTGTCCGCTCGGCGCCATTGCGTGCATGTGGGTAGTGTGCTGCCGTCAGGGCACCGTGTTGTTTTACAGCCTATTGTTAGGGCCATAGACTTCACCTCACAGGTCTTTACGACCCTTTATAAGGTCTTATACGGCCCAGTAAGATTACAAAGAGTGCTCTTAACAACATAAAAACAGCATGAAACTGTGTTGATTAATCAGAAACTCTATTGATTAGAGAAATCCAATCATGCAATTTCCAAATACTATCTTTCCAGTAAAATACGGTATTATTTTGCAATTAACCTGCATATTTTACATACTTTAATGAAACACTGAATGAGGTGAGGAGTATTTTGAATATGAAATATGAACTTTTGATCAGTTCGATCAAAACAAGACTTATTGGGTGTAAACGTTCTGTATGTTTACAAATCTTTTACCACTTAAATTCAAGATTTATTTAGGCTAAATTATTTTAGTGTACACAGTGTGCCATTGGTTTTTAAGATATCAAACGTGGTAAATTTTTTAATAAAAGGTAATTATTTTATACCAATCTCGCTTACAAAATATATCAACAAGAGTTGCTTCTTGATGATCCTCCGAATGCCAGTCACGTAGTTGGGGAATGTATGTGATTCACCTCACCTTTCACTCGGTTAGCAGAGGCAGTCACCGTATAAAGCGGCGTCTGCCTTGACAAGATGAGAGGATAGAATTTGCATTGCAAATCTTAAAATGAACGAGCATCTGTTCAAATTCTGCTGACAAGGGCAGTCAAATCAAATTTCAATTTTGAAGCAAAATATTCCTCTTTTTTAATTTATATTAATAAACTATTATGGGTCTGTTATAAAGAATGAAAGTGATAATGTATTATATCGTCCGAAGCACAGCTAAGACTTGAAAAAATGTAAGCATATTTTAAATTTCATTTGTTTGCATGCTGCAGTAAAAAACAATTTTAAAAATTAGCCATAACTTGAAACTTTGAAAGAAACTAGAGATTCATAGAACTTTTCAAATTAATCGATATATTTATATTAAAAGTGTCTAAAAAGGGTTTTACTTTTACTAGCGTTATTTAGGCTGAGTTGCTGAGTTAATACAATTTTAAGTGTTAATCTATTGTTTATATCCACATCTCCATTCGTAGGAATTAAAATAAATGAAAAGGTTCGTAAACTATTTGTTATCAAATTAAATGTAAAACTTAAAAAAAAAATCACTACAAACTACAAAAGAGAACAAATTAACCAGAATAAATTGCCTTGGCAATAAATTAACCAGAAGTCCCAGTAAAAGGGCTTAGCTGACAAAAATTATCAAAACTTTTTTAGTCCTTTGATTTGTGATTTTTGCTCATTCAAACTGTCGCTATAATTTTGAAAAAATATATGAAAAAATGAAAAAAGACGTTTTGTTTTATTAAATTAAAAAACTTATTTGTATTATAAGTTATATAAGTTTATATAATTATATAAGTTTTATAAGTATTACAAGTATCATAAGTTACAAGTTATTTATAATTAATTTTAAAAATAAAAAAGGACTGATAATGGCTATGATAAAACTAATAGAACCAAGAAAATTCAAGTATCATATATTGAAGGAAGGCTGGAAGTTTATTGTCACTATGGGTTCTATGGAAAACTATCAGAAATTAAAGTTGATGTAGAGGCTCTTGCCTGTTAAAACTCTGTCCATACTGTATTGCTGCATAGTACTACTATACTACAACATTTCACATTACAGAACTCATCTTTTTGTAAACATGCTTTTTTTAACTCATCCTTTACTGTGAAAAAGCAAAAGTACACTAAAACATTTAAATTTTTGTTTAGATCTTTTTTCAAGCAATTTTATGTATTTTTTTTACTTATTTTTGTTTGGAAACATTGTATAAAATGTTTGTTTCCAGTTTTAAATAGACATTTAAAAATAATTCCTAAAAACTTATTATACGGGTACGTCATAATCTAAAACGTTTGTCACAAATTCAAGCAAAGTATTTTTTATAAATCCTAAGAATCGCTAAAGTCTGTAAGGTAATTTAAAGGTGGTGGTTGGAAGAAATTTTCAACTTAACTTGCCAGACTGCGAAAGCCGAGAACTTGCCAACTTTCCCAATATTGGACAGTTGTATTATTGATGTGCGTACGGCATGTGTTGTAAAGATTTCCGCATTGCAACGGAGACCTAAAGTCTCAAAATGTGCTTAATAATAGTTTTAAAATAATTTAATTTTTTATTTTGAGTAACGTTTGAAAGCGGCGGGAGTTATGTTTAGTTACTGTTTTGTACTAATAATATTTGTTAGAATATTAAAGCACATTTTTTTAACAGCATAACTGTTTTGGTCAGAATTTGTCACTAAAATCTGAAAAGAAAAACCCCACAACAAAAAAATAATAAAATATCAAAGCTATCTCTACAATCATATAATACTTTAAAATTGTTTAATGTTACTTTACAGTTTCACAATACTATGATCCATTTCTTAAAGAATCAAGTGTTCTTTTAAACACCCGATAGATCACTTCTAGGCACTAGATTCAGTTGTACCCATTGAGAGCCATTTTTACAGATAAACAACCTAATTAGGTTTAAAATATTTAAATATTTAATTAAATTAGGTTTAAACTGAACTGGTACGAACTGCCCTAAATCTACAAATGGGATTTTAGCTATATAATCCAGTTATATTTAGGGCATGCATTTACTTATGTTTAATATTTATCTAATTAGTATATTCATGGTATAAATCAGGCACCGCTTTAAAACTGAGGTCTGTATGACATGTCTTAAAAGTTTTGCCATAAAATATGAATACAATTCGTTAAGAAATATCACACTGTAATGATAAATTCCCTCTTCTAGTGAATAAACATTCGCGGTCGAATGAGTAAGTCGAATATTTACCATAACTTGCCGGGTGCAAAACAGGGCACTCAGGAAGGAACATTTAATTGAATTTTATCTCATGAATTAGATTTTATAAGCCACCGCCATGATTGAAAAGCTCCTTTATTAATATGTTAGATTTTCTTCCTACGATTGAACGTCTAGAATAACAGTAAAACGTGTGACATGTTAACTAAAATTTTTGTTCCGCCTAAACAGAAATTTAAACATACTAAACACGGTAGCCTACATCTTAATAATACTGTATTAATATCGTCAGGAAGTTTTTGAGTCCAAAACGTTTTCCAGTTTGGTGATGTTTTTATCTTTTCTTCTTAAGTTTGGTTGACCGACATGGACCAATGATTCTATAAACGTAAACGTATTGAGTTTCGAGGTGAAGCTAGTTCCAAGATTGTCCACCGGCTCAGCTTAGCGCCACTTGCTTGACTAACTACACGTGTTCCCCTTATCGACCTAACACTCTTGGTAATGGCATGGCTTATTCACAATAGGGAATCTATGCTAAACGTTTTAAGTTTATGCCAATCATAATAGATTAATGCCCTAATTACAGATAGTGTCTTCCTAGTGAATGAAAAGTAAATGAACATGCTAAGGATAGATTAGATAATCAAAGATTGAATCTTTCTGCATTAGTATGTGTCAGTTAGTGTCTTAGAGAACAAATATTTCATTACTATCGAAATTCAAATAACTTTAGAATAATTATTTACCTTTTTATTTAATTGTGTTTTGTGTTAAAAAATTTAAAGACCAAACGATTCTTTCTATTTGTTGAAGTATTTGTATATCCGAATTAATTTTGAAATGATTATATTTTGAACTAGAGTTTGATTTGGAAATTTTAAAGTTTGTATTTTACAATAATTTTAGAATAATTTTTCAATATATTTATATCGTCTCCAGTAGGAGGTTTTGATTATTGTTTTTAAAGTTGTATGGCCTTCAGCAGCCTTCAGAGTAAGGTTTGTAATAATAAACATTGAGGAAAACTCGCTCTTTAGAAATAATTTTTAATTAAGTGTTATGCTCCTCAAGCTGTTATCATGAGTTGAGTTTCAAAATGTTAAAATTATTTATAAATTAACAGTAACAAATTTATAACAATTCTAACGTAAAAATAATAAGTGCTATTTTGCATTGGTTTCCTCCGATGGAAAATGAAGGTGTGTTGCATGAATCAATCATTGACTATTCAATGATACAGTTCTGTATACTAAAAAGTGAACTCTCTAAACTTTAAATTAAGTTATTTTAATTTCGATACGTACAAAACTCGTATATTTATTTAATGCTTTGTTCAAATACTAATTCTGAAGAAAATTTTATAAAATGTTTATAAATGTGAATATGTATATTCTCAATAAAAATATAATTTTCTTTTGCAAAATATTCTATCATAAAAAAATAATCAAATTAAATTAAAAAACAAATGTATGTAATTTTGCCGTGATGCTACTGATTTATACAAACACGATCTTATCTGAAATAAACCCCAGCACTACCGAAAATCTCACGCAATGCAGAAGCACGCAAACACATCGGCTGCGTTGTTATTAACATAACACAGCAATTTAAAACTACTTGCATAAGATTAGAAACGTTTACCTGAATGTTTTTCAAACAAAAGGTGTTGCCTTTATATGAAAACGGGGTTTTTGTTATATATTGATCCGAAGTTATTAGGAGTATAACTTAAATAAAATATACACATGTTTTGGGATCAGTAGGCCCTACATTAACCCTTATTAAGTTTCTTCCAGACTTAATCGAAACTTCAAAACTATTTCATATGCTTTCCTTAAAAAAAGTGATTCATGAAATAAATATGAAAATCAAAATAGTTTGACTACTTAATCAAACGTTTTAATCGGATCATTTACATCTAAAAATAACTAATGGCGATGGCTTGTAAATAAATTTTCTTTTTGATGATCCACACGCACTTAACAAATAAATACAGTACGGATATCATGAGGACATGTTACTTCTTAATATTTTGTGTAGGCCCTATACAAGATAATATTTCTTTTTCAGTGAAAGAATTAAAACGCATTGACTAAAAATCAGTATGCACACTTTTAAAATCACGTTTCTAGCAACTGCTGTACAATATGTTGCTAATAAGAATTGTTTGTTTAGTAAACGTATATTTTTTAAATATCTAATTTTCCAAGCCAATGGAGAAAAAAAGAAAGACACTTTAAAACTAGTTCGTTTAGTATCACAAGTTGACTTAATAACCTATGTTCCATTTTTCTCCCACAAGAACCACAACTACTAATAGTAGGTACTATTTTCACCGACGCAATGTAAAAACTATAAAATAAAATAAAAAATACCCCCGTCGCAGCAGACCTGCGTACTCAGCGAATTTCCAAAGAATTATTGTTTCAACATCAAAGAACTTTTTGGCTATCTTATATAATTAATAATCTTTCCAAGGAAATATAATATATTTAATAGCAT
Organism: Neoaliturus tenellus; assembly: GCA_030545055.2. NCBI lineage: Eukaryota > Metazoa > Arthropoda > Insecta > Hemiptera > Cicadellidae > Neoaliturus > Neoaliturus tenellus. The sequence goes on from CM061533.1 coordinate 113,827,456, forward strand.
TATATTTCTGAGTAAATTATTTTTATTTAATAATTTATATATTAATATTTATAAATGACTTTTTTAACAGTAATAAAAGTGGACATCCAAAGCTTCAATGCAAAAGGAATGATTTGTTTACAAATAACAAAACATAAACATTTCAAATTTGACAAATATGCAGAAGACAGCTGATCAGCAGATTAGGAACAGACCTTATTATCTTCATCTCTCTTGCTCCCATTATACACTTATTTTTCATGAGAATACCGTGGGATTTAGCATGTACGTTTGCTGCCATGTGGGTTTTTGATCAAATCTTAATTACCCACCACCAAGTGAAGGTTCATACAAATTTTTATTAAGATATGTTGATAAATAAGCGATATATAACTTTTTAAAGATTTACCCATAAGAATAACATGGGAAACTTGATTTGAATTTTCTCTATAACCAGTTAAGCTATTTTAAAGATTCAAAATACTAAATTGTTTGTTTTTTAAGCTATTTTAAATGGTTTTCGTTAAAGTTACTGAATTTTGAAAATTTAGGTCCAAAAATGCCAAAAACCCATTAAAAACCCCATAAAACCCCGTTCCCATAACCCGACAATGCTGGTTCGCGAACTCATGTTAATAGACTTGGTCTTACACCTTCATACCAAATTTCATCAAAATCGGAGGTCCCCTTCAAAAGTTATCAGTACCACGGACACATATATATATATTTAATTTTCATATATATGAAAACGAACGAATGGTGTTTTTGGCTTCTGGGGACCTCAAAATGAAAAAGTAAAGTGGTCCCGGGCTTAGGTCTTACCATGGCTACTACGGTAATAGCGTATTCCCTATAGGGAAATTCGCTAATATACATTTGTTTATTGAAATCGATAACTTAATCTCAAGAAATGCATCCAGCAATCAGTCTGATGAACGTGAATGATAGTTTCAACTTGTTTATCGAGGGAGCACGGTAGACAACGGCGGCGATCACCGACAATTATGCAGATCGCGCCACTCGCGATCGTAACGGCTGCGCTGCACGAACACTCGCATGGAAACACAATGTTGACTGCTATTGTTATTTGATTCTCTATGTTTTATTTCTAATAAATGTATTCAACAGCAATGTTCTATTAATATCTATCCTCTTCCTACAGTGTGATAACTATAAATTTTTAACAATGGGATAGGCAAACGATGGCAAGAAAACTATGACCCCAAGTAGCGATGTTGTCGTATCCTGTCATTGAGTCAGCGACTAGGGTTGGCGAAATAGGCTAACTATCCTTCAGTATTTGAAGTTTTTAACAAAGTTAAAGCAAAAGTTTATTTTTTTAACTTCCTTAAAAGAGCTTTGTCACTGTTTCAAGCAATTACCAAGGGATTGGAATTTTAAATTAATTTAAAAAAATTTTATAATGGGAATTACAATGACTATAATTAGTCTTTGTGTAAACCAACAAAGTTGATGACCGATGGTTGCCCTTAGATTTCAATATATTGAACGGTTTTGAATTATTATTTTATATTATATCTTTAATTTTAAAAAAATTATTTAGGTTTCAATATGCGATTATTTTGAAATTTTAATTCACTTTAACTCATACAACCAATATAAATATAAATTTCTGTAAACGCACATATTCAATGAGTATCTATTTCCCCTTAAAATTATATATTTAATATAAATAAAAAAAAAAATTACAGTGCTATTTTTATTTATGTAATTTATTGTTATAAATAAATTCACTAATATATAGACAGATTTAGTCTCTGTAATAAATACAATTTGAGAAATACGGATATTGTTTACCAAAGTAGTTCCAATACCGGTTTGCCGGCAAACTAATCACCCCACAATAGGGGCGGAAACGAAGCGCGGCTGCTGCGCGGCGTCCGCTGTACGCTATTCGGGTTTTTATTTTTCTGCCGGTGGTGGAACATTTCCGCTTTGGAAAGCTACTGGCGGCAAATATTTTCTTTATATTTGAGGTTAGAAATTCATTATTCCCAATAGTTTGCCTAGAAAATCTTGATCTTGTTTATGGTTTTTGAGTTAGAAGAAATGTGAAAAATAATTTCCTGTATGTGGACCTACTCTATCCAATGAATGTTTGTAGTTTATATTGGTTTGTTGTGACTTTTTAAGTTTACTTTCGATATTAATACCAGAATGCCTCATCAGATTAAACAAAGCAACCATTCATTCCCTTATAATTTGTTATTCCTCATACATAATTTTATTCATAAAGACATTAAGTGATATTTTTTAAAGTAACTTTTATAAATTTAACTAAATGAAGATCATGTGTCAATTTTGACAATGATAAATGAACTTATCTTAGTTTTACTCAATAATTTTATCACATAAAAATAACTTTTACCGATTAGACTTAACCAAAAGAATATTTTAAGGTGTTAAGTGCGCTGATACCTTATAGCCTTTTAAAACCTCAATTTTTCTTAATGTTTATAATTTTATAGGCAATTAAAAATATATAACAATCCTTTACTTCAAAACGTTTTAGAATATTAGTGGCACCAACACATAAAAAGAAAATCTTTTCGGTTAGAGATTTCTTAGTTGACAAATCTTTCTCACAGTGGAATTCCTTCTCCGAGTAGAAAGGTCTTGAAGCCAGCCATGTCTGTGGTTTCTTCTTTGATGTTTTACTTAGTTTTTCTTCAGCTCGTCAGTTAGGTTGTTAAGGTGGATGGCTCGTGTGTAGTTAGCAAGAGTTTTTAAGTGATGTGTTTTTTAAGTTATTTTATTTTCTTATTATGAAAATGTCTTAATGGAAATGGAATCTGATCCCGTCTTCCGCCTGAAGACGAAATCAGATTGCAGATCCCGAAACGTCATGAATTTGTAATTTACTAATCAGTGATGGAAAATGTCCGCAATAATTTACTAAACAACGCAGACTTTAAGCGTTTCGCTCTCTTCTCGCTGGTGTTGAGTGATGGTCAACCACTGGTATGTGATGTGATGAACGAAATGCGAATTTGGTGGTGCCTTTAAATGGCCACATAAATGCCTTGTGTGATGGAATCATCCATTTTCCATTCAATTCTTTTTCTTTTAGTGAGGCACCTTGTGCGGGCTAGGTGGTGCCTTTAGAGGGCCACATGGGTACTAAAAGAATAAGTGCTTAGTGTTGGGATTACCACTCACTGAAAATAGTATGTTATTGTAGCTTTTCATCTAAGTTATAGTTGTTATTATAGTTGTTGTAATATTGTACTAATTTTATTTTTATATTGTTATTTTTTGTATTATGATATTTATTGAAAATTTGTTATTACTTGTTATGCACACTTGTTCCTCTTTGTAGGTAATTTGTTAGTCATCTTGCATCTTCTTGTATTATTGATTGTATATAATGGTTGTACCGTGGAAACAGAATAAATAAATAAATAAACATGTAGGTCCAGACTGCATACAAGGACATGTGAAATGTATTGCTGAAAAAGTTGTATGGTTTGTCAACGTTAGTTGATCGTATCACATCCTACCAATTTTTTCACCCAATCATACCCTAATTTGAGTCCTTGTATCAATATTTATGAGTCTCATTTTCTTCTTTTGATTTTTCTACGCATGTGTTTCTGTTTAAAGATGGTTAAAATTTGGGTTAAGGACCTGAATAAGAATGTTTAGGGACCTTAAACCACCAGAAGGTCTTGTTCAATACTGCTACTTACCAAGTTATTTAACGTTTTTGACTGAGGTTCTTTGTTACGCTTATTGCTTGAAACTTTATTCATGTCATGTAATGCTGTTTCTTAAGAGTGTGTCCGTCAGCTTGTTTTCATTACTTTTTTTATGTTTTCACTCTAGTTGTCAACATTTGATCTCCCAAACAAAATTGTTTGTTTGAAATTACGGCTTTATTCAGTATTTTAGTGATTATAGCCCACTCCCTAGTTTGAGTCCACATAGAGTATTTCTTATATACGCAATGTATTGTGAAGAACACTTAAAAAAAGATAATTATCGCTTAAAAATTGTTTTACAAATGTAACACCTTGACAATTTATGTTTCCACCATAACAGTGTTTAACGACTGATTTCATATCTTTCTTTGATGTCATAAGAAGATATCTTAGATCTGATTTCCGTGTTGCAGGCCGGCAGCTGAGCGCCTCCCCCCTGCACAACTCCGGCCTCCTGTGCCGCCACCTCTCCAAGTCCGCCTCCGAGCTGAGCCGTCGCGGTGACATCCACCTGGAGACGGTCGCAGCGGACGCCGCCCCCGCCGCCCCCGGCCCGGGCGCCGCCCACTCCGCCTCCAGCGTCCACCACCACGTCAGCGTCGTACAGAGGACCCACTACTTCTTCACCACGCTCAAGGTTAGGCCCCAGAGGTAAACGGATGTCTTCCGGACTAGCCGAGTATCTTACTTGTAGAGTTATAAATAGATATGTATGTAAACTGTGGCAATAACGTTTCCTATCTTTGGGAACATATTTCCTTGGTTTGGATTAAAAATCCTTAAATGAAAATTCAAAAGTAAATTCGATTTGTTAATTGTTTTCTTATGTAAAATAACGAATTGCCCGTCTTGGAGAATGCAAATTAAAACAAAATTCTACGAAGCGTAACTACCAAATTTTATATTTTAACTAGCTGTTTCCCGTCATGGCTTCGCCCGTGATTGAATTTACCTAATAGGTAATTAAGCTCGTTCGCTACGCTCACTCGCTGTTATGCTCACCTTATTTACAAGAAATCGCTGGAATACATAAAATTAGCCATAAATCCATTAACCACAAAAATTAAAAAATACAGATTTTCAGATTTTTTTTACAAATTATTGTATACCCCCTGGGTCAGAGCCCTTTGGACAGATTTGCACCAATTATCACACAAACCATCCTTGAATAATGCTTAATAATGCCTGAAAGTTTCATTACAAAATGTCGAGCGGTTTTGGAGGTCATATGTCATTCATATATACATTACGGTACCTACTTCTTCTTTATAGATAGGAATATAGATAACCACTTACAATATTATTTCACCATAAGTGGAGGCATATACATTTTTATCTAATAATTTATTCACAAAATGACTACATTTCATAATCGGGTCTTGGAACCACATAAAGAAGCGAAAAATTAAAATATTTCTTTTATTGCAATGATCGCACTATCAAACACTTTTGAATTGTGTCTTTGAATTATATGCATTTTTTATATTTTTTAATGTCGTAGATGACGATTTTATGGACGTAAATTATATAGTTATAATGTGAAAACCAATCTAATTTTGTAAAAATGTTTTCATTTATATTCTTAAAATTTGTACTTAAAGTTTATTTTAAAAGTGTATATGAAATGAATACATCTTCAACAATTCCATTTATCCAAAGCAACTTACAAAGAGGATAAAAAGTGACATTTTATTACGTACGTGACTCAAAAATACTTCTAAGGCTTTACGTCAGATCCTTAAAATCAACAGAAACTAACTTTTAGACGTCGTTTGTGAATTTTCTTTCAGACAATAAGATGTGACATTTTCCTACCAATAGTTTTAACACATTTAACTGTTAATGAGTAGTGTTGTATAAAATCTCATCTTTTAAATTTGTTTTTTGTTTTTATGTGTCCAAACTCTAGTTTAAAATATTATGGAAACATTTTCTGGTTGGATTTATCGTAGATAATGTTTGCCCTATAAAAAATCTAGTTTTCCCGTTTTATTTTATATTTGTTAGAGTAAACGTTGTTATTGATTGTAGTGGCACTTAGTAACAATTTTTTAATAGTTATGTTTATTCTTTTCTGCACATCAATGTTTTATTTATCAAACCTAAAAAAAATCTGATTAGTGGGTCGGAATGTATTTTTTTTTTATACAATATTGATCTTAATAATGGAGTTACAATGTTTGTTTCAAAAAAAACGACAATTTGTACAAAGTTTGTCAAATGTTGTATTGGTATTCAAAATGTTATTTTATAGAAGTAAAAGGAATAATGTTGTAAATAAACATTTTAGTAACTGTTCTAAAGGCAGGATACAATTTCATTAGATTTAAATAACGTTCAGTCCAAAAGTCAGACCGGATTTGGGCGAGCTAATAGTTACACCGACAGTTGTACGAGAACCGTGTTAATGGATTGAGATTTGTAATTAACAATGTTAATTCAAATAATATTATCCTAGTAAAGTAATGAAAATCCTTATTTGTAAAAAAGTAATCATTTGTATATGTTTTATATTAAGTAAGTACAACGTTATTATTTGAATTATAAATTGATTGGGCACGATTTACCAGTAATACGTAATGCACATTGTAAAAAAGAAAGGAGGTATTTTCACTCTTGCCAAACCATTTCGCAACTTCTATAAACAGTTTAAATTCATCTTCTTTTACAAAGTAAACATTCACTAGAAAAAACCGAATAACGAATATTAGACTTTAGTATACATGAAAACTTATATTCTACCCATAAAAATCCAAAAACACAATCTGAAACAAGGGAATGCGGAGGCATGTTTTCGGTGTTTTTCAAGGGTGAAGATATGCTAATAACAGGATGATAATATATGATATTCAGAAGAATAAACATTCTTCCAAATAAAATAGTACACACAACTATTATTTTTAATTGCTGATTTAGATTCCATTAGATGTCCTCAAGTAATAGTTTAATGTTTTGTTTTTATGATTGAATGCGACTTGTTCAGTCAATTGAGAACCTTAACCTTTAACCGTTTAACATTGGATCAAATTATATGTACTTTATTCTCAAGGTGTGTTTGATGTGGTTTAAGTAGTTTAAAACCAATTGAATTTAATTGAGTTAAATTAAAATTACTATTCATAGTAATTGCAGTTAACTTGTAATCAATATTAAATTTCTTTTTTGTATATCTACACCAGTGGTCCAAACCCCGGTATTGTTACTAACTATCAACGACCAGTTGTTAGAAATCATCATCAATTAATAGCCCAATGACTTTCTATCGAACTTGATAAGACAGTAAAGTTTTCAAATTTTGATTGCTTTAAGTCTTATCTAGATTATTCTTCAAGACGTGTGCACCAGAAATGATGAGATCCGGATAGTCTGGGATCAAATGTGACTCGGATTCCTTGTCGCCGGGACTCATGAACTGATTCAAAAAGTCCAATTTTGAAATATAGGTCTTCATTCTAAACTAAAAAGACAGCGATAACAACGTAGCAACTTCATAGACACAACAATGCATATTTTTTCCATCAATTCTATTTTTTATCAACTCATCGTAACTAATAAGTACAGCAATCTTTAGATTTTGATAATGTTCTGAATGTAATTTTAGGTCTTAATTATTTTTTAAGTCTTTATTGATTTATAATTCAGTAAAACCGAATTCATGTTGATTTTTATGAAATTAACAGGAAGACCTTTAATTATCCCATCATGTTTTTTTTTCTCATTTCGAACAAAAGTTACCCATACAAAAGTAAATTTTAGTGAACATATGTGCCAAACTTTACCCAAGTAGTTCCATACTGATTTATTTACTGGTTTAAAATTATCTATTTATTTTCATTACTTTTAATATTTATGAAAAATCAAATAATCCTCTAGACCATGGTGATCCGTTAATGTTCTACGGTACAAGCATGTGAGAGGTAGCCGGCTCAAGCAATGTTGGCCCTGGGTAGCCGTCATTATAGGCAATAACACCGTTGTAAGTCCATGGGGACATCCTCGCCTGGTTCATTAGTGTGGAGGGGAAGGGGGGGGATAAATCTGTTGCTCTACAAGGAAATAATCTTCTATGTTACAATTAAGGCCCGTACTATACTTGGACACTGTGTTCGGGACACTCGCATTAACATAGAATCAAATGAGAGCTATTACGTAGCGAGACACTGTGTCCGAGCCACTAAAACCGGTGTCGACCGAGACACCGTCGCCGGGTGGCCGGGCCACCGTTTTAGTGTCCGAGACGCAAAAAAGTTTCTCTGAACGCTCAATTAACATTGCATCAAATGGGAGTTATTACGTAGCGGGACACTGTGTCCCAGACACTTTTGGTGCTTGTTGCTGTTTATTCATTATTTAGTCAGTTCTTCCAGTTTAACTTGTTATTATTAGATTTTGTATACATTTTCGCGCATATAAATTTAAATTTATATGGCAAATAAATTTAGTAATTTTGATTTTAATTCTAATTGAAAAATATGTTTACGCTATACTTACTTTTATGGATGCACGTTTTATAAATCTTCCTTAAGTCCTTTTAAGGGTTTTATCTCCTTTTTGCATAGTTATTCACACAATAGGCCTATTGTTCACTTTTAATTTTTTCTCGATATTTAGTCACAAGTTGAAATAAAATCAAATCAAATTGAAATAACTTAAGTATCCTAAAGCCGAGACATCAATGATTGTTACGCTCCTTTTATGAAGTAAATTTTGCACCGGTGTAAAATAAAAATAAATCATTTATTGTTATGGCTCCGGTCTACCTCAGCCCAAATGCAGGCTCGCGGCCGCGGCCGTACAGCGCTAGGCGAATTTTATGGCTGCAGAGGTTTACGGGAATCGTGTTTTAAAATTAACCAATTAAGATAGAGCTTGGCTCTTAACTTTTTCTAAAAGTAAAAAAAGACGGATCTCGCCTTCTCTGGTTTTAGATTTTTTAAATAAAATTTCTAATTTGAGCTATAACTGTCTAAAGTCATCTGTTTTCTCTATGCAAATAATGCAAGGGTTGTTTTAGTAGTGTTATCCTCTGCTAAATGCAGCCTAGAGCAATAACTAAGGCGTCGTATTAAAGAAGAATAACGGTGCTAAATTTCCTTTGTCACACTTTGGTAATTATTTCATCAAAACTATAAGAAAACTTCATTTAAAAATCTGAAACTCTGCAGCCATCAAACTCGTGTAGCGCTACGGCCGAGAGGCGGCATTCGGTAACGTCGTTCAGGCTCAGGTAGAGCGGAGCCTTAATTTTGAAATTTTATTGTGTCTGAATTTCTAAGATGTGTGTAAAACTGTTAAGTAGATTTTATTTTTAAACAAATAAATTATTGTGAACCATGAATCAATTATGTGTTTGAAAACTGTCTTGTTGAAATTTATCATCTCTGTAATTAATTGATAATTTTTTATTCGGCGAATACAAGACTGGCTTATCTCATCGCCACTCTGACCACCTGTCAAAGTCTATAAAATCTACCAGTCGACTGAAAATCTTTGTCGAGTTTGTATTGTGTTGATCGTGGTGAGTCGGTGGCCGAGACACTGTGTTCCTAGTGTAATAGCCCCGAGACACTGTTGCCCGACACCGCACACGGTGGCCCGAACACAGTGTCGGGACACAGTGTCCTAGTATAATACGGGCCTAAGAGTAAACTATTAATAACAGTGTTTTTATAGTGTTTTTAACGAATGCTGCTTTTTTTTATTTTTTTTACCTAATTTGTGTTCCTTATTTAATACTGATGGAGAACCAAAACTCCTTGTTACTTTTTGTTGATACATTTTGTTTAATCATAAGACCAAAAATGATCAAACATATTTATTCACCTTCACACCATATAATTTTTATAAAAAAAATTTCAGAAGGATTTGTCACACGTTAACAACAGAAAACCCTTTTCCATAAACAAAAAATCAACCGGGATTTCATTTAACATTTCTCTTTTATTAATTCAGAATAAATTCATTGCAATAAATACTGGGGCGAGGGCAGTTGTGATTCGTTTTTGGTACTTCTTTGGTGAAACACTGCCGTTTTAATACTTCCCTTCAGATGATGTATGCAAATAACATTGTTACACATAGCAAAGTTATAATAAACATAGCTTTTCACTGATATATATATATATATATATATATATATAGAGTCTCTGATTGGGCCTGATGATGACCGGTGTGACTGGTCGAAATCGATGGCCAATGTAAGATCTTTTATATATATTTACCGTCTGTAAACATTTACAGTATAAGTGTAAATATATCGAGTAGTGTTGGAAGACGTTTTATTATTTCAACCTGAATATATATATATATATATATATATATATATATATATATATATATATATAAAGAACAACTTATGTTGTTTATAAACAAATATATTATTATTAAAGTATGGCTCTCTTGTAAAATATTTCGTGTTACATACAGCCGCAATAGTAATAGTGTAATAGTGAGCCTTACCAAGATATTTTTGTGACCATGAAAATTTATTTCTCCACTTTAAAATACTAAATAAAATTAATAAATAATAAAAACTATTTTTACTTCCAAGACCATACAGACAACGTCTGTGTTCATTAGGAAGACCGTTAAGCGAAACTGTTGTAGGGCAACTCGAGTGGGGAGAGTAGGACATAATGGAACCTCTGCTCTGCTGCACGGTTTAATTAACTCATAACATGACATTGTTTTCTGATTATTATTATACTCTGTTGTGGAGACTGACCTGTGATAAAAAGGATTTCTTTTCACCTCTTCTCAGATCAAATACGTCGTATCATAAACGGAGCCAATTTTAATTCGGTTGAAGTATTGTGTTTTTAATGTTACTTAAGCGTAACAAAGTACGAAGAGTTTAAACAAAGCTGATCTTCCACTAAAATGTAAAATAATAAAAAGGTGTTTTAAGACCTATTTAGATAAACAATCCCCCCCCCCTCCCAACAAATTCCTTTCCACTACAACTAAGAACTATTCGTTACAGGTGTTAAAATCGCTCATCCTACTGATATTATAAATAGGAAGGTTGAATTGGGTTGTTTGTTATTAATAAATTTGTAATTTCGTCACTCAAAGAACACTAAAAATAAAAGGGTAAAATTTTGCTGAATGCCTAATAAACCATCCCATCCTAATATATTCTACTTTTTTAAATATAGCAGGACCATATCCTACTGCTAGCATTGAAAGTTTCCTTGCAATTCTTGTAGACACAGGTTTCAAGAGATTTATGATTAATTAAACAGATCATACTTTTAAAATATGTTATTTAGTTCATAAACTATATAACATAAACCGCCACTAGTAACAATTTTATTTACATAACCACTGACTATCTACTGTGTTTTACTGGTATGCTTAATCTATGATTTTACGATTTTACTCCCCGCAGAGACGAGTAAGTGGAGTGAACGAGTATTAAAATAATGATTTAATTTTGATCTATTTAACAGCATAACTTGCATAACAGCATAACAGCATAACAGCATAACTTGGCAGTGTAATCATAAGGTAGTGTGAATAGTTAAAAATAAATATATGGTATTTGAAAATGGTAATGATAAATAAATACAACGAAATTAAACAATGCTTTCGTACTACGAACATAATGAATAATATTTAATGATTTTATCAGTTTGTGTTCCAATTGTTTTACGTTGTGTGAAAATCAGATCAAAGTTAAGAGTGAATCTGGAATTTTCACTATCTTTGCTTAACCTTGCAAAAGACCCGACATATGATTAGACGGTATCCGCGGTAATCTCCGTTATAACTCCTCGCCTCCTCGCCTTATCGCTCTTCCACTTCGGTGAACTCAGTGGTTTGTGGACTTATTAAGAGCGGCCATGTGTGGCCCGACTAAATCAAATGTCATATTAAAACCACCCTACTATAAGTTGGGCTCGTTTACAATAAATCCTTATTCATGATAATGTTTTGGCGACAAGGAATTGCAATCATCATAATGATAATTACTCACCGTCAAAGCAAATTCAAGTTATGTTAATCCTTAGTTCCCCCCTCTTCATGGGAGCATCATCAGCACACTTTTTGGATTGAGGATAAAACATATTGAACCATCAGTTCTCGTCATTAAAAGACATAAACAACGAATGAAGCACGGACACATTTACATTTAAAATAAACATTAATACCGCATCGGCCGGTCAGGATTTTTTAACCTCAATCGAAAAGGTGGGCTGATGATGCTCCTATGAAGAGGTGGGAAACAACTGTCTACTGAGGATCAACATAACTTTGATTGCTTTACGGGGAATAATAATCATTATAAAATTCTTATTGTTTTAATTGAATGTAAATATTTTGATATAGTTTTTGTTCATCAATATTATTATCAACAGCAGTTTAGCCTGTCAACTAATTTTGAAGATTGATGTTTAAGTTTAAACATGAGAAGTCTGGGCAAATTTCAATTAATAGTTAACTCCTTTTTAATACTTTTATTTTGCTTAAGAAAATATCCCCTAAATCAGGATCATTGATCGAAAGTGTAATGGGAAACACAAGCTGGTCCACTGACATGCTTCCGCTTCCGCTTCGATCGACTAATGGATATTCCCGGACGTCTGCTCCTGTCATGCTCAATCTTGTTTACTGCTCATGTTCGATCACATTCAATTCTGTCTTCTCGATACATGAACTATTGGCCTCTTGTAAGTATAGGCTCACTCACGGATACAAACCCAAGCAGCATTTAAACTATAGCAAAACAATTTCAAAACAACTTCAAACTTGTTTCAAAACTATTTTAATAGCATTAAGACGGGGATTTTTTCACTCTTGATAGAAGTATTAAAATTGTTTGAAAACAAGTTTAAAATTGTTTCAAAACAACTTGATACGAGTTTTAAACAAGATTTACGTCAAATGTTATACTACATAAAATAGTTTTATAAATTGAAAGTTATAGTTTTTTTTTTTAAGTTATAAAAGAATCTTTTAACCAACTGACTAAAAAATTTAATAAAATCTATCCAAAAATGTTGGCCTTCCCTTTGATTTAGACCAGCGACCTTTTACTTAGTCTACTGATGGCTTTACCAACTGAGCTACTTGGAATGCTCAATTATTGGCTCACAATTACTAGATATACTTACAGCTCGGCTTACTGGTGCATAGAGTCAAAAGTTTTGGAATTTCAAAAGTAGACTTAAAGTCAAACAAAGTGACTTTAAAAATTGACTATTTTCAGGATTTAAATAACTTATTTTAAAAATCGATCAATAACAAAATTATATGTAAACATTTCGACACAATTTGAATGTGATACACTTTAATTCACTTGTATGCTGTAACAGTTGTAAACAATTTTTTTGTTGAATTTGGTAAGTTGGCAGAAGTTGGTGTGTATAGTGTTTCTTGATATGGCACCATAATTTAAGTTAAATAAATAAATCAAAATAAAGCCTTTACCTCTATTAATTAATTAAATACAACCCACAAGTGGGTAAGAAAAACATTTAAATTTGTTCTTCATTATGTAACATACCATTTTAAATGCTTTGGAAGTAATAACAATTATGTAGAATAATAGGCCTACTATACTTTAAGAAATGAAAGGTCTTAAATCATTTGGACTTATCTTACATGGTTTTGGAAATTAAATCATAATAATTGTTGAAATTAAAAATAATTAATTAGAGTAGCATACTCAATCGTGTTAAATCTGGAGTGCTATTACACTACTTTTACATGTATGTATGTAATGTTAGTAGCTTTTGTTTCAATCTTATAATCATATTATTATTAAAAAACATAATATTTTTCAAATATGTTTCACCAATTAAATATATTATAACAATTTTGAAATTGTTTTGCACTTGTTTCAAACTTCTATAAAAATTATTTTAAAAGAGAGTTTATTAACTATATCAAAACAATTTTGAATTTATTTTAAACTTGTTTCGACCTTGTTTTGAAACTGTTTTAAAAGAGAGTTCATCAGATATATCAAAACAATTTTTAACTTGTTTTAAAACTGTTTCAATCCGAGTGTTTACCAACTCCATCATAACAAAAGTTTAAACTTGTAAACTTGTTTAAACTTGGTTTAAAACTTCTTTTATAACAATTTTAAAACCAAACTTACTTTAAAATTGTTTCACAACTAAGTTAAAAGAAGTTTCAAAAATTTTCATGTTGTTGGGAAGTTTGTACCAAATGCATTCAAATTATTAAGGGACGAGTTTATACGTTTGCATAATTTTAATAGAACGCAAGTAAGAAAATTAAATAATTACATTTGGTTAGTCACGTCATTGAAAGTGTTTCGTTTCATTTTGACTTTTTTGCTCACAAATGTAGATTAATGACAAACTTGTATATTTAAAGGAGTTATATATATTCAAAGTTTACATCTTGAAGCCACTATTTGTTTTTAGCAGAGTAGTAAAATAGGAGAACTTATAGTTTTTATACCTAGTAGTAATACCTTTGATATGAGATAAAAAACATTGGTTTCATGGAAGTGGTTTAATATTGCGTTTATCTCTGGTAAACGGCAGAAAACTGTCAACACTTGCTAGTTACTAAAATAGTCATCCTTCAAAGACATTTTAATAAAGAAATCAAGCGACCTTTTAAATTATATCGATAATTTAATATCTTCTTTTAATTTTTTGGTACTGTGTTTTATTTTATTTTTTTTAAGTACGTAGTTATTGTATACAAGTAATATATAATTTGATGCGTCCTTCGTTCTATTCCTTCAGGTGTCATCTCATAATATTTATTTTTATATAATAAGATATTGTTTGCATTTGAATTTTTAAAAAGTCAAATTGCATTGTTGCTTGACAGTTAATGCAAACCTAAGCAAATTCCGGAGCGTTCTCTGGCTTAATTTTAGCCTACATTGTGATTTATCACTGTTATTAGTAAAGACCAACTCTTACAATATTCAAGTTATATTTCAGACAAGAAATAAATTTAACCACAATTTTGTTGTTGTAGGACTGATAAACCTTTCAAAGGAACCAAGTAAGAGATTTTGCAGGTTCGATTCTGAGAAAAATAAGGGCTTTTTGATGGTTTGACACTAGACCCAGCTGCTCCTTTGGTCATTGGGCTATTAATCCTGACAAATGAAACAGCTTCTATTTGTCAGTAACAAAGCTACACCTCATCTGATCCATCAAAATCATCCCCATATTCACCATTCAGTCATACTCACTAAAAAAAAACTCACTACAGAATGCGTCGGTGTTTTAAGTAAGTATCAAAAGTACCTCCAAATTTACATACAATAAATTAGATAAATAAAAATATATTGGTCTTTCGAAATAAAAATTTAGAACAAGAAATTTAGTTTTATTACCTTTGAGTAATTCCCCATTTTTTACATTAGGTTTTGATTATATGCATGGCGTTTTACTCCTTTACAAAAATAATGTTACTCATGACACAGTAGTATTATATTAACCTACAACGTATATCGCAGTGTTTAGCGACTTTAGATGTTCATTATAATTTCCACGGCAAAGTGGTACACCCACGCTATCTCGCGTGAACATCACAAACTTCGCCTCGCAACTCGTTAACAAACTGCAAGCGTTGTGGGAACATCCGGTTTCTCGCATCTATCAGTTTTCTATAGTTTGGGCTTAGTACATGAGCTTGAAGGTTTAGGTGATTCAGTAACCGAACCACCTTATCTCCCATAGAGTAAAATTGGGTATATATTTTAACAAGAACTTTTATACTTGTTAATTTTAAATGTATATTTTAAAATTATTACAGCTATTATAATCCATCCAATAGGTAGCCTCGTATATAAAATTAAATCAGCATTTTCTTGCAGCGTTATCTTAAAAATTTAAGTAGGAAAATTTATGAGAGGTTCTAAGTTTTTTGCTATAAACATTATAATGCTATTGATTGTAGAAATAAATTCCCATATACTTATCGCCTTATTTTATTAACATAAAATCGTTATAGTTTTTTACATTCAAACGGTCTTAAGTTCCGCCCCACGCATTTGCCTTCGACCCATGTGAGGTTTTTGAAATGTTAGATTTTTAATACAGAATTTGGTATTAATTTTATGAATAAATAATTATTTGAATTGATTTGAAGTTCTACGGAACTGAGTTTAGGATATCGACGTGTTATACCAACTTCCTAATTGAGTTTGTTTGTTAACTTAGATTCCTTTGATGAATCTGAAGGCGACAATGCTACCACCGCGCCTTGCAGCGCCTCGCCGCGCCGTTCCACACTTCTCTGATGTTTGTAGTGCAGTGATTGCTCTCTCTGAGCGAGCACTCGGCTGTCTATCCAGATACTTTACTGTTTGTCCCGCTTCCATCTGTGATACACAACTCCCTTCATGTTTAGCGTATCGCAGGTTTGCTTCCCGCGAGACGTGAACCAAATGGTGAAATATATTCAAAGCTTTTTTCGTCATTAATACATGGAGAACTCAACAGTTAATAGATAAAACTAATAAATTTATCATGTTCTTTCAATTTAGAATTCTGTACGATGTATATCTAAGTTAGAGATATATCTTATTTATACTTTGTAAACCAACTTTTATTAATTTTAGTAGAACCAACCACACTTGAAACCTGAAAACTTTACAACTGTTTCTACACTTTTTTTAGGATAATGTAGGCTAATCACTTTTAAACGGTCTGTCGAAAACCGTTCAACCACAAATACCAATGCATTAGTTTGAATAGCAACAATGTTAAATAGTTAAACGTACTGACTATAAATATCTATACTTATACAATATTGTTGTATCAAGAGGTTTCGAGGTCATCGAAGGGGGTTAAGAACAAGCGAAGTTGAACTAAATTGATTTTATCTAAAATAAATAAAATATTATTATATATTTTTTCCTGTTTAACGAGATTTCAGGAATGTCAATAACCCGAACACCGTCTTGACTCCGACCTGCCCCAACCCTAAACCCGTGGCGGTGCGGTTTCAGGAGCGATGGTCGCGCGGCCGCAGCAGGGAGCGGAGGCGGCGGCGCGACGGCGCGGGGGTGGCGGCGGGGACGGGCGGGGGCGGCGCGGCGGCGGAGGAGAGCCACAGCACGGACTACGCCGCCGACAACTCCAGCGAGCACAGCAGCTCCGTGACGCCGCTGACACAGTCGCCGAGACACAGGCACCTGGGATACAGCACCCGCCCGGTGAGTACACAGAGTATACAGTACAGTAGACGAGTGGCATAGAGTATACACACAGTGGAGTAGAGCTATCGGGCGGACTGATAATAGAGTGGCACGGTTGGTTACGAGTGTGCCGTGTGAAATTTTACATTAGTGAAGCCTTCTCACAGAGATAAAACATAGAAATACTAAATTCAATATTATTTTAATGAGTTTTTACATATTTTTTCGTGTAAAACGTAGGCCCTATTTCACCACTGGTTTGTATGAACACTATTACTTGCTTTTAACATACGGTAAAACTTATGTTAATGTTTTATGTAACTTATGTCTCTATGTTAATGTATGTAAAATTAATGTAATTTAACAATTACATGACAAATTCGCCAAATTCATTCAGCTGAGACCAAACATAACATTATTACGGTGTATTATAGTTTAAGTTTGAAAGAGGACATTTCGAGAAAAAAAAATACACTGTACAGTAATCCAAAGGATTGACTGTGTACGATATATTTTCTCTTTACATGACTTATTGCAGTGTTTTTGTTTTTCAAATTAAATGTGTAGGAATATGTTTTTTTAAGTGTCTATGCTCTATTATAGTTAATTTGTTAGACTAGGCCCACACATTGTTTTTTTTTAATACCTTCTATGAGTTGTGGAGATTAATACAATTGCTATAATGATTTTAAAATGCAAACTTTTTCTAAAAAAAAAAAAAAAAATCACATACATATGAATAAAAAACACACCGTTAACAATTTTGGAAAATGGATTTCTTTTTCATATAATGTAAGTGCGATTTTACACTTCGACGGCGACATCGAAAGTTGAAGGAACACTAGTCGAGTCAACAAGTCTCCAAAGTCAGAGAATGATAATGGATTCAGCGAAAGACGAAAGCACCGGAGTGTTTTTAAAACGCTGGGACTCATACATTTTTTAAGTATTGTAGTTGTTATATCTTAAGAGTATTGTTCCTGGCGTTTCTTTGGATTTGTTACCCAGATATCGTATTCTATGTCTAGGTCTATGTCATATTTTCCTTGTCGTAAATTATAATCCGTTTTATATATAGATTAATATATATATGTATACTCGTACAATTATAACTGAACAAATTAATATTGAAATTATTTATGTATATTTCAAATGTAGCCCGCGCCCGTGGTGCTAACATCAACACCGGCGGCAACCCATCACAACAGCGGTGGCGGCGGCGGCGATACAGTTATTTATGACCCTTCCAGTCGTAAACTCTCTTCAACTACTCATACTTTTCTTCCATCAAGTCTAGCCATAAGATCGATCTTACGAAAATGTCGCCCTTTACCATGCAAATGTATTGCATCACCGGTTATCCGTCTAAAAAGTGTTGGTAGGATCTCTTATGTATTTTAAGGTGTAGGTTTTTGTGCATTAGCCTATACTCTAATACAAGTAAGGTATATTTGTATGTGTATGCACACTGATCTTAAAAACTGCTCTAACGATTTTCTTTAATTTTTTCTAGTGACTAAATTTTAGGATGAAAATATTATTTATTAAGGTCTCTATGTCAGAAAAAAATTGTTTCGTTAAAACCGTTAATTAAAATTCTAAATTTGTTAACATTGTTATTATAGAGTTAATAGTCAAAACAAAAAATAAATAATTAAAACAGCTGACTCAACTGTCAAAGTACAGACCACCAGTCCTGTATCTGTTGCAGTACAAACATGTAGTTTTGCATTGTAGCCAGTTACTGAATTACTGAATGATACTATTATATTATTTATAATATTATATAATATAGTATAATATTATAAAATATATTATAAAACTATTAAATTTTTTAATGTAATAGGTTAAAAATGCTATAATTACCAAAATTGTAAAGAAAAACACTTTTTTATTTGTCACTTTTTTCTAAGTGCATAGTTTACGACATCTCCATCCATGCTCATAATGGTGCTACGGTTGCCATCTTTTCATCGCCATTCGCCATTTGCAATAGTACAACCAGTTTATAAGTTGGTGTTTTTAAACATTAAATTGTGAAATATTTATTAATCATATTACTTATTATTTTCAAGTACTTGACAATTATAACTTTGTCTGTGTTAGCTTCGGAACATGTCAGACAAAGTTTAGATTTGATATCGAATAAGGTGAAGTTGAACCGTCGTAATATTCTACGGGGAGAACAAGTAGTCAACATGTAGAACAAAGTTAAGGGTAACGTCAAATTCCATTCAACACCACGAATGTACAGTAAACAGTGAACATTAAACACAAAAATACGTTGTTATAGGAATTCTCTATGTCAGATATTGGAGGTCGTATGTGCAACATAACCCGCTCTCGCACTGTAATTGTTTTTCACTTCGTTTAACTTGGTGGCGAAACATTTGGAACTTTGCTACGGCACACATTAACTAAATATTTGAAGTGTTAGCAGTTGTTTCTGGTAGTTTTACAGCAATCTAATGATTGTGAAAGAGGTTGTTCAATTATTTATAGGTCTACACCAAGGGAAATTTACGGTGTGTGACATTTCAATTCAATTAATTCATACGCCCATAAGTAATCATGGACAAAATATTATGTCAGAACAAATAAGTCAGCAAATATTTCCATTATCAGGTACAGCTTAAAACTGTTCATAGAATCATAACAGTTTCAGAACAAAAAACTCATATAGACTATGGGAGCATTTTTTTACAAGAATTAATCTTAGAGAGGATTTTAGCCCTTTAAAGCCATTTTATAAATTGACAGCTTATTGTAGAGCCTATGACTTGCAGAGAACTATAGATTTTATAGTATGTTTTATTCTGTTTGTAGACAAGGTAAGCTATGGTCAGTTCATCTCCTACTATTACACGTCCCTAAGATTGTAATTCCCAATGTTTTGTTTAACATGCAAATAATTATTTAATAAATTAAGGCTCTTAAAAGTCATAATCAAAAAAAGTTTAAATAAATTGTTGTTATTTATTTCTTATATTACTCTTAACTCCCGCTTTTGGAGATTAAAATCCCATCGGCTGCCGCATTATTCGCCCTCAGTTTAATCCCACATTCAATACTACACTGAAAAAACATGATATGCCATTTCTCCAAATACAACTCTCTCTAGGCCAAGAAGAAGTTAAAATACTCTTCGGTTCCGGCACAATGATCCTCCCAAGTTAATGTTTGGTCTAAAGTTTCTCATCCTACTATCCTTAACATAAAACATAACTATTCTACAGGAACTTTGGCAGTGTATATAGGACTAAAATAAGACAGGACATAAATTTGGTCTCCCAAATATATTCTTGAATATATATACTCTTTAACTACAATATGCATAATATACAGCATGATTACATGATCAAGTATACATGAATGTGGATCAGGACGATCGATTGTGCCTGGTCATACCAATCAGCATCAGGCCAGATGAGATAATGCGGTCGGTCAACAGTGAACTGTCGGTCTCGGATATTCGTTTGGCCGGAAAACATTATCACTGACGATGGTTGATTTACTGTCGTCGTTTTATATGCATTTGCAGTAATGTTTGAGTGAACAACGTAGAACTAAATCTTTTCTTCGGTCGAAATACTTATTCAACAAAAAGACAGTTCTACAAAGCTACATCGGAAGTTGTGTTCTTTGATGGAAACAACTAGGTCTTTATTATTCAGTAATGGTTAATCAAGACCTTTATCGTTCAAAGATTAATGGGCATTTTGTTGTACAAATTTTGAATAGAAAGCATGTTTTTTTATATACTAAGTGAAGGAAATGGAGGGGTTTGAGGCATGTCAGTGCCGGTGGTTGGTGGGTAGATATATTTTTTGTATGTGAGCTTAGGACGGGGAAAATGGTATCTCTGAGCAGTGCACCTCCACACCGTGGCGACCAAGGTTACAAGCTCTAATTATGAACCCCGTGCTGAAATCGACCCGAGAATTTGCTCATCAGCCAACGTGTGACTTCTGTCTTTAGAACCTCTCGCAAATATACCACATGGGCGTGAGCCAATGTTACTATGTCCTTTTCGGGATTAGACTACATCTGTGTTCATAAAACCTCTTGTTTTTTATGGCTATGAGGATCCCCGTAAGTTGGATTGACGACGGTATTGTAATTCAATAAAGGTATTGTAACCTTTATTATTACAGTCTTGTTATCATTTTTATAGTTAGTCATTTAAAACAACCGTCCCTCCTTTTTCGACGCAGTATTGATACAACAAAGTTTGCCAAAGCCATCAAGCAATTTCGTCCTGCAGCATCTTTCACCGATATTTTCAGGGGAAAATTGTTCCCCAAATAGAACCGCAAGGTCGAGTCTCTCTTACGATGGCACACAAAGAAAGTGATGTACATCATCTCCGTTGTCTCCGCAGTAACTGTATCTGGATAAGTTGGCCTTACACATGCGATGGAGGTACAAGCATAAGTATCCATCCGTCAGGAACTGTGGGATAGAAGTTACGGATACCTCCCCGTTTCAGATCCCTGATGAGGTGCCATTTCCACCTTCCGGTTGTCTCTCCGTCTCATCAGTATAGCATAAATAAACACACTATGAATCATTCTATGGGAGGTGTATGAGGCTGCAGTCCGTGTGATCCAATTCAAGATCGAAAAGGTCGCTTAAGTTACAAAGTAACTAATTTAAATAAAGTAAAAGTTAGTGGTGATAATGGAATATTCTTTGCAAAATTAACTTGTCATTTATTGTACTTCAAAAAGTTTGAAATTGTAATTTAAACCATTATATTTGTAATAAATTTACAAATTCAAAGACATGTAACGATTACGAACATATAACTACCTGTAATACCGTAGATATTGCAAAATTCTCCACTGAACTAGCAAATCTAATATCACGTCTAGTACAGTAGTTGATGTTGTTACGTCTACCACTGTACGTAATTTACAGCCAGTTTATTGACTGAAGCCAATCCTATTAGGCAAATTGCCAGTTCATAGTCCCACAGAGTCAGCTCATTGAATAGGAGAAATAAAACAAATGTTAATTAAAATAGTAAGTTTTAAAAAGGCTTTAAGAAATATTTTAGTACTAGAAAAATTTAACTTTATAATTTAATCTTTACATTTTTTGTCAATATCTACGAAATTAAGCTGGAACTATCATAATTAGTATAAGATGCACACTTGCAAAAGAGAGATATCTCAGAAGATACCATATAAGTTTTCTTCAAATAAAATATGTTTCTGCAGCACTAATAGAAAATTATAGTACTATGACTTTCCTTTTTGGATTTAAAATTAAATTGTAACACAAGTGATATTTTTACATGTGTGTATCATTTATCAATTTGTCATGTTTGTATCAATTATTTACATTGTTTAATTGCTTTATTTTAAGGTTAATGCAAGTTTAAAAAAGTCTTGCTGTAAGAAGTGTCACGGCATTATTTTAATCTATGCAAAGGTCATCTCTATGAGAAATCTATATTTTTTCAAAAAATAGAGAACACAAAAGCAATCGTAGGATAATGGGCGACAATCACACCGGAGTAACACATGACTGCTCCACCTGGATAACACGTCTCGTGGACTGCCTTTGGCCTTTGCGACGAATGTCCTTTCACGGAGAAAAAAGACACTGTATTTTCTAGCGAAACTGGGTCGCTAAAGGGGGTTCTCGCTTATTTAGCCGAAATAATAGTATAATACCAAAACTAATTTTATTAATCAGCGGAACCGTTTCTTTAAAAAAGGAAGTGATTTTCGCTAAAATCATGCGTTCATAATAGCGAAACGGTAACAGTAAATTTGAGCAACGGATTCTTAAATCAGAAAAAAATGTGTTTCTTGCGGTTGGAGAAATAAAGCCATCAAAAGAAAGTGTTCAAATTACATCAACCTGGTGAACCTGATTATAATTTAAGAGACTCAAATCAATACTTCATCTAATATAGACTCTTTAATATAACGTCATCGTACACCAGGAACCGCAAGACAGGTAACGGTAAGTTAACAAGATAAGAACCAACAAAATTAAGACTCTGACAGGTATTTATCGGTAACGTTAGACTAAAACCTACCGTCTAGTTAGGCAGGTTAGCGAAACGAATGCTTGAATCTCGGCCCCACCCCCATAAGTGCGCATGCGCACAAGCTGTGTCTCTCGCCCTTTGGCAGTTGTTGAGCCGTAACCGACGACGGCGACAACATGGATGTAGACACGGAAGATTTGCTGAAAGCCTGGGGTTTGGAGGAATTCATCCCAAATTTCAGAGGTGAGCATTACATGGTTTTTTACACATAGTTTATTATTTAGTTGGTTGAATTGCAAGTTGTGGTTGCAATATTTCCCAAACCAAAGTTAGGTTGTGATGCAAACTTCCCAAACCAACCTAGAAACATAAGTTATGGTACCTATTTGTATATTTTCTGGTAACTTGTTGGCTGACAGCACTATTTGTTTATTTTGAATGAGATGAAAGTCTAACAAGACTAACATTCTAAGTGGGCATGTGGCGAAGGGATTATTTTGGCGACTTCCCCCATATGTGTCTGATTATCAAGATTGAACTGTAATTAGTTTGGATTATTGTGGTACTGATGTTAATCAATTTAATGTGCACAGAAATGTAAAATAATATTATGTTGTGTTCTTTTTTGTCATTTCTGTGGGTCTATGTTCAAAAAATGTATTACACATATGGATATTTTTTGTTACAGATCTGAAAGAAGAATTATCAACATATACAGCATCGTCAATCCCCCCCCCCCCCCCAATTAATGCGACCTAATACTTTTTCAAAGAAGAAATATCATGACAGCAGTGTAAGCAAGTCTTGGCGGCCCTCAAGAACTGAAGTCAAAGATGGCTTCATTAAGCGACTAGCATTTCGCTAAACTAGACGACACGTTCTGTTAAAGTAGCCACTACCACCGCTCACTATCTCAGCTGCAAGCATTTCGCTAAACTAGACTAAACGATCAACTGCAGTAGCTACCACCGCTCGCTGCCTCAACTGCTGGCGAATCGCTAAATTAGACGAAATGTTTGGCTAAGGTTGCCATACCGCTCCATCGCTCTGCCGGCTGATGTTCCCCTAGTCTAGCGATAATGTAGATGCAGATCTTCGAATTTAATACTGCTATTATGGCATAAACGTTTCGGTAGTCTACCGAAATGGTTTTAGCGAAATTTGTTTGGCTAAAGTTACCAGACAAATCGCCGTCCCAAATTTAGGGGTTCCGTTTCGTTAAATGAAGGTGAATTTTCGCCAAAACGTCTAAAAATTTCTTTCAGTGTTGTTGTATCAACTCCAGAGCTCGTTCCGTCGCAGATGACTTTTTTGTTTTGATATATCTCTCTGATGTACATTGTAAACTATAAAATGTTTTATTTTCCTTTAAAACACTCTTACCGAAACCCTACTTTTATAACGCCAACCTATACCCTAAAAAAACGTGGCAATCCACGACTCTTTAACTGTACACAACAAAATAATTAAAGGATACTAATAGCAGTCTAAAATCTAAATGCATTTATCATCACCTACTCAGTTTTTTTCAGAACATCGAAAATATTTCTTTAGTTAGAAAAGACTTCGAAAAGTTCTTTTAAATTAATTGCTTTTTACTTTAGCCAAGAGAATACAGTCCATATGATCAAAATATTTGTCAAAAACAACACATACTATTTGTCTTCCTAGTGAACTCTTAAGTCAGCATTCATATTAACAACTGGTAATCTTCGACTGTTGTAATAAACTATTATAGTAACTGGTATATTGTTGTATTAAACTACGACCTACTACGAAACTACGATTAGTTGGATGAAAGTCTCGAAGAGGAGAGAATTC
The DNA here is from genome assembly GCA_030545055.2 of Neoaliturus tenellus. Taxonomy (NCBI): domain Eukaryota; kingdom Metazoa; phylum Arthropoda; class Insecta; order Hemiptera; family Cicadellidae; genus Neoaliturus; species Neoaliturus tenellus. The sequence continues at coordinate 113,852,126 of CM061533.1, forward strand.
CTCCTACATGGGTGTTGGGGCCTCAGTGTATTGATGAAACCCGGTTTCAATTGCTAACGATTACTCTCTCAAAGTAAGTGTCAGCTCAATCTCAAATTTCAAAATAATTTTTTCGCACAATTTTTAGATGTATTTTTGTTTGTGAAATTTTTTTCACAATTAATAAACTAACTATCTCTAGAAGCTATTTCAGTGGCGCTTGAGCGTTTGTTTTTGACCAACTTCTATATACCAGACATAGAGTAAGGATAGTTTAAATATTTATATTTCCTGTTGCTGTAGTACTACAAAAAATAAAACTCGTTATTTCTAAAATATAGCTTAAAACGAGTATGGTGAAACAAACATACTATACCTTTTCTAATATTTGCAGTTAATATGTATGAATGGATATTTTGTAAAATAGCCTAGTTTATATTTTCCGATTTTTTGTTCGGTCATTCCCGTAGAATAAAGTACTCCTTTGTTCCATAGTACTTTATTCATCATATATATTATTTTCTTATAAAAGTTATCTTTAATACATTGAATATATATTATTTAACAAAATTATTCTTTTTTAGAACAAATTGAACCCTTTCTGTATGTCAATATAAACCGTGTGTTTTCAGTAACAGACACACGTGTCAAACTTGATATCGGCAACAAAGGAAGTCAAATTAAGGAAACTTCCTAAGGATGTGTTCACGTAAATTTTCGGCAAAGTATATTTCCAAACTTCTGGAATATAACGATTTTTATATTCTTTAAATAAAGATTTTGATTTTTCACCTAAGTGTTTAAATGGCGTTTAAAAACCATCCATTATGGTTACTATACGCGTTATAAGGTCCATTAATTATTTTTGTTTAATCTTTACGTTCTGATTATTACAAGTGATAGGTAGTTACTGGGTTATGATTACCTTCAATTGGTGATGACGAGTTAAAGTGTATTGGTGATTAATTTTAAGACTACTCTACAGTTAAGGGACATGATTTTAAAAACCGAAGTACAGTATATATATATATATATATATATATATATATATATATATATATTTACTTATGAAAATCAGGTGATTGTCTATTTAAAATTCACCAACAAAATAGTCAAACGCTTTATTAATTAATATTTTAAGACAAAAAAGTTATCCACCTTTTAGTCCATCAGTACTAACACAAAATGACCAAATGATACAACATTTTTCTGATGAGTTCTTAAAACATGCATACCTTAATATGATGATTAGACAAAACTGTTCTTTAATAATTCATTTTTACTTTAATTTTGTAGACTTTTTATTTTGTATTCCATAAAGGAGGGTTGTGAGTATCATAACTCTATTCTAGAGTTATGATACTCAACCATAAAACATTAAAATATGTTTATTTTTCAACCAATATTTTTTGCACTTTGAGAAATTTCACTTGAAAAGAGGATACAATATTGCAATGAACATTGTAATGGTTTTTAGTTTCTAGTAGAAACAACATGGTGCTTACCTTATGCAATCATAAAATAGGCTGACCCACGCATTTCGACATATACATATGTACAACTTACTATTAAAAAACCTAAATTATAATTATATAATTAATTTTCTATAACTTTCAATATATAAAGTTTTTGTTTTAAAATGAAAACAAAAATTTATTGAAAACAGTTAACCATTTAACTTTTTAATATGTTTATTTAAAAATTATTTTGTTTGAAACTTCGAAAAATCATATGAAAAATACCTAAACTTTACACCTTACACTTAGAGTAACTTCAACTTAAATGATAACAAGACTTTGAACAAACTTGAGTATTAAGAAATGAAATATAGTTTTACTTCTAGAACTAATATGTATTTGTAATTATTATAATGAGAATAGTGCTCAAGCCGACGTTGCAATTTACAACACAAAAGCCCTTGGAAACAGAACAGTGCAGTAACCACTCTGGAGCAAACAACAATACTCATATCAACTCGGGCTTTCTTTGAAAAGTATTTAGATGCAAAAAGAACACTTTGCATTGTAATCCACACTTTGAGAACTTCATCAGTTCTTTTTTTGAATTGTTTCTGGATGATAAACAAACATGTTAGGCCTATTATTTTGGACTTTGTTTAAATTATACTGTCACAATTTATTTATTTTATAATAGGAAGAGTAATGTTGATAATGATATTAAACAACAAAGTGAAGAGTTTTAAAACATGACTTCAAGGTCTATAAATATTATTCAGAGTTATGTTATAAATATTGACTTATATTAATAGTCACATACATCGGTCACATTTCGTGCAAAATTTCGTAATTAGCCATTAATTTATAAAATTTTATTCTTAAAGAGTATCATTTTCCAAAATATCCAATACTATAGAAAAATATTTTAACAAAGGTCAGTTGATTAGGGGACTCGGTTGTGCAATTTACAATATACAATTTAATCGTTAAATTATTAAAAGAATTCTTCAAAACCAATAAATTACTTTTTGAATAAATAAAACCAAATTGCAATAAAAGTTTAAAAAGTACACATAACACTCTTTTATAAAGGTTGCCTCTCTCTGTTAAAGTTCCCATTTTTAAGTGTCTTTTAGAAAAATAATTTACTCCCACTGAAGTATCATAATTTTCATAGAGACCCCATTCTCAAAAAAGGGAAGGATTCTGACGGGTTCATATCAGGTAACTTGATCACAAATGTCATGATACCAAGAAAATAAGGGGAATCCTTGCCCTTCAGCGTGTTGTCTGCCGAATAGGGTCACCAGTTCCATTACATCTCGGATGTTGTCTGGAAGGGTTAAGTTCACTTTACGGATAAATCCACCTTCGCTTTCCTTAGGTTAATCTCCGCCATTATTTTTTCGTTTGATCAAAAAGTATTCAACAAAACGCAAACTTAAATTTCCCTTTAATATTTACTCAGACTAAATTAAAGGCTAATAATGGAATACTATTGCATATTTAACTATCGATCTAGTCTTTAAAGCACGAAAAACACGTCTTTCTGACGTTTCCTTATGCACGGTGCAGAAAATAAATATAGTATTTTGTTTGTAAACTATACTTTCCATTAGTTAGTGATATTAATTAGATAAATCAATCTGCTTTATTCTCATCTGCATGCAATGAATAACAATGACAGACAATTTTCAGCTGGTTAATGTCTAAGTATCCAATGTGTAATGAAAACCAGACGGTATTAAATGTACTTTGGGACTTTATTTACTAATCAGATTTTCTTCTCTTCCTTTGTTGATAGTATACTAATAATAAAAATAAAAAAAATAAAAAAATAGCAGCTGCAAAGAAGAAATAACAAGATTCCAGATATATTAAATATTCTGCTTACAAACCGAAACATACATATATTACGAGTCTGGAATGTTGCGAAAGCTTTTGAATATGAATGTAACTTGTTGCTTTTTCTAGGTCATATCAAATGAATTTACGCTACTTATGAATTCTAAAAGAAATTTCAATCCTATTAACCCACAATAGAACAGAAGACAAAAATATAAAAATGTATTATTTTCTCTTATGACCATAAAATTCTCATAAAAAATGTCATCATAACAATTTTACAATAGTTTTGGTAGTTATGATTTATTTTATGATACATATACTAAATTTTTTATGGAAAATATTACACTTTCAAAAAACAAAGACATTCTCGTTAAATTTGAATGTCTCTTGTGGAGCTTATAAATTTTAAAATTTTTATCATAGATTTTATCCCTGACTTACTTTTTTGTTTATTCATACAAATAAAAATAAACAGCATAGTATAATTTCTAAAATGTATTACCTTCAATATAAATTTACCACGGACATATAGTAATATTTCCTGAAAAATTATACATTTTGTGTACTTAAATAGTTGAAATTAAACTTTTTTAGCGGAAGATATGCTCCAACTTAAAACTTTTGGATGGAATTTAAAATATCATTTGTTTGTTATGTGTATATTTCAAAGGTCTTTGTTTGAAATTGAATATCTGAAAATTACCAAAATAAAAAAAAAGTAGTTTTCCACTTGAATATTTCTTTGATAATTCAATCGGCTGACTTGATAGGTCAATTTATTTATTGAATAAAATTTTTATTTCCGCAACGGATGGTTGTATTCAGTTCATATTTCGTATAAAACCTTAACATAAAAATGGCGGTGATTTAATATTTTCAAACCCAAATATCTCAAAATCGGAAAATGTTATCAAATTTTACAAGACACAAAAATGTTGCTAAATTAAATTATATAAAAAATAGTACCAAGTTTGTAAGGATCTAACAAAATATAACGGAGTTATTGCAATTTCTCTCCATAAACACATTGATTTTGGATTATAAATAATGCAAATTAAGTCCGTTTTAACTGAAAAATTGCAAGAACTCCGTTATTTGTTGTCAGATCCTTACAACCTTGCAATTTATTTTTTCTTATATGCAAAGATAGGTGCTGCGTAAAACCTTTAAACGAACATTGACAAATAACTGATTTGTTAAATATCATCTGTTAAGCACTTCATGAAAACCCTATAGGCTAATAGGTCCAAAAATGTGTTTTATTATTTTACATATTACACTAATTGTAAAAGTTAACTTTGAGAATAATAATTTTATTTTTTAACGCTGTCTCCAAATGTAACTAGAATCCCTCTATCATAATAGGAGAGACCCTCATAGAAGAAATGGAATGTGCTTATGTTTTTGGTGTTCAACTAGGTAAAGGATTGACTTGGTACAAACATATTAATAACATTTGTTCAAAAAAACCTTCTAATATATTTTACTGAGATATCGAGCCAAATTTTGTAATGAAAATATTTCACTCGTGGCATTTTATGGCCTCATATTTAGAGCTCTACACATTTGTCTTATGGTATCACGATTTGGGGTATATGCGCTAAAATTGAATTGAAAAGAGTATTAAAACTCTATAGTATTCAAAAGTCTCTAATGATCTTGTTTAAATTAAAAAGAAAACAATCATGCAAGGTCACCTTTAAAAGGATGATTTGAGGGGATGGGTTGAGCTGTCTTGTATTTATACAAGTGAACTCTACCAAACAATTGTAGATTTGTTGCTTGGGTCAAGACAAACAAAAACATCGTATTAATATGGGACTAAAATCCATCGTTAAGCCGCTAGCCGCAATTTTTTTTATAACAATTTTGATATCCGTAACAGATGGTTGTATTCAGTTCATATTTGGTATGAATCTTTATCATACCAGTGTACATTTTCATTAAAAAATTGATTTTTCCAGTGTACATTTTCCAAATGATGGCCATTTTAAAATTTCAAACTCAAATATCTCAATTGTAGTAAATTTTATAAAAATCTAACAAGACACAAACAAGTTACCAATTAAATAATCTAACCAATGGTACCGAGTTTGTAAGGATCTGACAACAAATAACGGATTTATTGTGATTTTTCCGTTAAAATGGCCTTAATTTGCATTATTTATAATCCAAAATCAATGGTTTTTCTTAGAAATAACTCCGCTATTTGTTGTTAGATCCCAAAAAACGTGGTGCTATCTGTTAGAAAATTTTATTAGCAACATTTTTGACATGTATAGTTTTGATCAAATGTACCTGTTATGAGATAATTTGTGCATACAATTTTAAAATGGCCGCAATTTCGAAAAAATACAGTAAAAAAATTCCCTTAAAATGTAAATTGGTATAATAAAGATTCATACCAAATATGAACTGAATACAACCATCCGTTTCGGAAATAAAAATTATTATGTAAAATAACAAAATAGCGGCTAGCGGCTAAACGATGGATTTTAGACTTATATTAATACGATATTTCTAGTTTGTCTTGACCCAAGGAACAAATCTACAATTTTTTGGTAGAGAGTTCACTAACACCCTGTACATTAAAAACTACTGCTAGTGTTCGATTTAAATGTAAAGTGACTAAGGGCAGTGACATTCATCATTATAATACAAATTAAATAATAGCTCCAAATTATAAATAAATTATTTATAATTTTTCAATTCATAATTTTTTAATTATGAATTGAAAAATGTAATAATAGTCAAGTCTTGTAAAAATGTAATTTAGTCAAGTCTTGACCAAGTATCAAGTTAAGCCACTCTGGGTGATTAACTTTAAATTATTTGGAAGATTGCGACTTTAAATTAACTAAGAACAAAACGTCAACTTAAACCAATCATTAAACAATTCAACCAAAATTTAAGGTCTCAATAACTAAGGCTAAACATTAGTCAGTATTTAGTCTACAATCAAATTCTGGATCCAAATATTTTAATATTCGGCCAACAAACATAAACAAAGAACAAGACCATTTAAAAATAAAATAAAACAGTTATTAATTGAAAACACATGTTACAGAATTGGTGAATTTATGGATCATTGTCAAATCACCCAGAAACAAAGTTCACCCTAAATTAAACCTTATTAACTAAGACCGGTATTCTGGAGTTATTGACTCAAACTAGGTTAAGATTGGCTAGTATAATTTTATGTATTGTATTTTTGTACTTTAAATCTAAATTATTGTACTTTGAACATTTCATCCAACTATTACATGTTGCAATAGCAATAAACGTATATGATTGAGATTTGATTTCATAACATCTAATCATTAGCTGATATTTGGCAAATCGGCTATTCCGAAATTTAATAAACGCTAAACAGTGATTCAGCGATTCAGCCATTATTAAACTTCCAGCGTAATATGACCATTTATTATAGCATGTTTTTACTCCTTTTAATTATTAATATATGACATGTGCGGTATTTTTGAAGTTTTCTTTTAAATTGTGAATAAATAAATGCATGTTTGTATTTAGAATTGCGGACTTGAAGGAGGAATAAAATAGTTTCAACTACATATTTTAAAATCTACTCTATATTTCATTAAATGTTCTCCTTTTAATTTATTTTTGACGTTGAAAACAAATGTGTTATGAGATACTTGTAAATACTTTTTAGCACAGAACGATTTTTCGAACAAAGCGAACGAAGCCGATGAAATATTTGTGATTTTACCCCACCATTTTATTCAACATATAATTCCGCACTACTTTTCTAATTTAACCTTCTTTGTATATCTTATGGTTTACAAGATGCCAATGGTAAGCATAAAAATGAGCACATGCACTGTATATACCAAGGTTGTACACTTCCAGTCGAGGATTCTTTCTTTGAATGTGATGTACATTTTTTATAAAATACATACACACAGAAATAATTTACAACAATTCAGAAACCAATTAAAACACAATTTGTTTTTAGGAATATCCTAAACAATAATTAACTTCTCATAACTGTAACCCAATATCTTTCCGTAGTGAGAAAGATAGTTTAAAGCAATCTGTTAAAAGGTGTTAAAAGTTTTGATCCTCATCATCAAATGCCTAACTCTCCGAATAATGTTTCTTTTGCAAGATTAAGGTTGCTTTGCTTTTACTAAACCGACGCTAGCACTGTGACATTTCGTCGAGAGACATAAAATGCTTCTCTAAAATTGTTAAGAAAATCACCTTAACACCTTCGTATGTTTACCGTCTACATAACGACTTTTCCATCCACCATAAATCATGTTTTATAGATAATTGAACATGGCGAAACATTTATAAACATTACTGGAGAACCATTCCACATTCCAGTTGTAGCAAATGTTTCAACAATCTAGGCCAACTGGGGTGTTAGTCTCGCTTGCTAACCACGCCTTCAGGTGACACTTGAGTGCGGGTAAGCGCTTCATACGCTGCTCCTGCCCCAGTCCCGACCACAAGACGAGGACAATAATTAATGACACAGACATAGTTAAATAAAACATAATTAAATATAGTTTGAATTTGTTAAGTAATAACGTGGGTAAACATACTACTTGTTAATTTGTTATGTTAATTCACAGAGAGAAAATGGTTAGTATTAATATAGACGAAATAAAGAAGAAACACATATTAGTAACACTACTGTGTATTCATGAGCCTACAAGTGTACTCAAATGTGTTACCAGTATTTGTTTTTTAAACAATACAATTCAAGTAAAATCGCGTTAAAATAATGGTGTATCTTTCTCCGATAATTACACATCACTTTGGTTGATTGAATTAAAATTATTCGGAAGAATGTAAAATTAAATTAACTAGAAACAAAACGTCAACATAAAACATTTTTATTTAAAGGATTTTATTTTCACATTAATTAAAATGAAATACTGCTGTTTAAGAACAAAAAAAATTATTTGTAATATAATTTTTTTTGAAACCCCTTAGTACTATAAAATCATTCAGTTATGAATAATATCTGAGTAAATTGAATAAGAAATGTGAAATATCATAAGGCATGTAAAACAAAAGATGTAGAACAAAAATATAATTAACTACATACATGCATAAATTTCCAGGGCATTCTTCGTGTAAAAAGTAAAATAAAGGATAAGCATATCATTATTGATTATCTGTACTCTTATTTACAGTTACATATTTTTGCGTTCTGTTATAACATTTCTTTCGAAAAATATATTTTATGAATTACAACCCCTCAAGGCGATGGCTATTCAGAGTGTGTTGCAACGCTTGACCTTTCGCAGCCCAACTGGTGACCTCACGACAAGAACCCTTAACTCAAGTTTCCCATTAGTGTGTTTTTTAAGTAAAACATACTTTATACTGTAACAAGTTACCATTAAAAGATATTCTGTTCTATGTTGATGAAATTATAATATAATAAAGTTAAAACTAGTAGCAGAATCCAAGTTTTAACGGCTTTCCTAACTTGATTATTTAAACGGTAATGTTGTTACTTCCTCGGTTGTTCACTAAATAAATGATTCGGAAAAATTAACTGTTTAATATTGTCATTTACAAAGAAAAGGGATGAGTTGCCTTTTGTAATTACCTTCGATTTATTACTCTTAGTACCTCGATTTTAGTTATCATACATTATGAAAGTAAACAATTAACCTCTATTATATACTATTTAACTTTCATTTCAAAATTTAATATAAAAACGTTATTGCTTTTATCCATTATTGAAACCCATCAATATATTGCCTTTTGAAAAAATTTTCCAATACATTTTTTAGAGTTTTTTTTATTTATTTTTTTATTTATTTATTTTTTTGTTTATTACTGCTAGTTGTTGTTTAGTGTACGATCTGAATCGTGGTAAATCTGAAAGGTAATAGAGCATTAAGGCTGATAAACCCGATAACCACGCCTAAAACTGACACGTCAGCTCCATCCTGCGACTTTGTTGTTCTTCATCATTGAAATCGAAGGATAAGATACATTAAAATAGTTTTACATAGTCTACTAATCTAAATCAGTTGTGAAATCATCAATGTTGGTGTGCAGTACAAAAACAAAGCAACATGCAAAATATACACAAAGAATACTCGTTTAATTTTTAATACTTTATAAAAAAGTTTAAAAAATTAACAAATTTATGATACCATGAGGAAATGTTAGAAAATAATAATTAATAAGTAAATAATGTTGCATGAGATTAAAAACCCTAATAAGATAGTTTGGAGCTTATGAATAGTTAATGTTCAAATTAAAATCACCACTAAGTATAAGAGTCAACTGACAAAGATAAAATCTTAAAGGAGACAGATTTGATGTTATATCCGGCTTTATGATCAATAAATTCAGGTTGACAGGGATCTAATTTACCTTCACATGGTTTTCGTTTTAACGCTCAAGTAAAATTCCTTTTACATGGTATTGTTTGAAATATTTCGTAAAAATTTTACTAAAACAATTTATACTTACACAAGGAAGCATAGCAGATTATTTTATTGAACCGTTTCCATACTCTTATATGTTCTATCTTAAACCATAAATCAATGTATTTTTTACTTTTTTACCGAAATAAACTGTATAGTGCCTTTAAACACGGTAATATTTTTTATGTTTTAACAATAAATTTAGAAATTACAACTAGGTAATGCCAGATTTTACTACTGTAATTTACAGGAATAAACAACAACACTACCAGCTTTTATTCGTCCAATAAGTCACTTAGAAAAGAATTGCAGTAACCGACTAAGGGGAGAACTAGGTCACAGTAGTCGCAATCGACCAAGATTGAAGTTTTAAACCATTATAATGGCCTAACTTGTTTATCATGATTACGAATAAATACAATATGATAAAAAAGTCCAAGTATGGTTTGACACATTTTGAACCGATTTAGTACTGTGCATGTACTTCTATATGTACCATTGCATTAAAATTTACTTTTCTGTACGAGTTCAACCTACCCAAAAGGTCGTCCTATAGGGAGTAAGAACGAAATGTAAGTTTAAAGCATAGGCCAATTTGTACATCAAATGAAAAGTCTCTTCCCCCCGTTATTTTAGGTCACGTTTGTTTATATTTGTCCAAAATGCAAAGCCCTTTCATATGATTTATAATATGGATAAGCCAATAAAAGTTTTCCCAAGACTTTGTCTTAGGGGACGTCACTAATGGAAGTCATTTCGATAACTGCATACAAATATGGATAAGTAGGTTCAAATTGTATCTGAATCTTTGTCCGTGCATAAGCCGTTCCAGGACCTTTTTCCCATACTGTACATTTTAATTTATTGTACATTACACTGATGTCTTTAATCGTTTAGAGGTTTCGGTTTACACAATACACACAAACAAGATACATAATTTTGTACTAAAAAAATTCAGAACAGGACTTAAAATATCCTTTACTGAACGAGGATGACATATCCGTTTTCATAAATAAAAAAGAATCTACTTGGAATCTTGAGACAATTCTTGTCAAAATGTTTATAAGTAAAATGTTCCATGCCATTTTGTACTTTCAAAGATCTTAAAGATAATGGAACATAACTTAAGGTGTTACACAGACCTTCCAAGGTAACTTCGGTTCCGAAGACCTCAAAAATTCTCTGAAGTACAAAGATAAACACAACTTAAAACACCAGGATGAAGACTAGTTGTTGGTTTCTGTGGTGACTCAATCAACTGCTACAATTATATTAATCTTATAAAAATTTAAAAATGAAAAACTACCCAAAGATGTTTTATAGTACTTATAATTTGTGTTAAAAAATATATGAGATCTTAATATCATATTTCTTATTTTTATTATGGTCAAACCTGTAATTAAATTATACTTTCAACATAATCACCTTTTTTTCTCCCCTTTTGTGTTCATCTCCAAATGGTATGTTACAGTACTTAACAAATTATATCTTTCACTCAAATAATGACATTTGAACCTTTAAAACTTTGTTGGCTACATTAAATGTATAATTTTTTTAACCATCTTTTCATGGATTAAAATGTAATTATTTTATCACCAATTTATGTGTTCTTTCAAAAATATAAAATATTAGTCTGAGATAAATAATTGACCCAATTGAGTTTTCATTTGATTTATTTCAACACAGCCCTTACAGTTGCATAACTGAAGTCCTAATGTACTAGATTAACATTGAAACTTAGAAAGCCCGTGAGGCATTTGATGTTGTCGCCTCCGCATCTACATTGTCCGATGCTGCTTCCTGCAGGGCCTTCGTTTTGGAACATCATCTTACTCTCGATGGGTGGACCTTGGGACTAGTCAGGAAAATTCGTCTTTCTGAGGACCATCCGACTGTATCTTCCACCTCATCACAGTATTGAGCTTTTCGATTGGTGTTAGAAGGATCTTAGACGATGACGCTCCATTCTCCAAATGTGCTGCCAGTTGATGTCACCATAAGTTTTTAGGGATGAAAATTCCTTTGTCGACTAATGTTCATCTGGGATCATAATGTTCAAGGACCGGGATCTTGACCACGCACCTCTGGATTGAACTGCCTGAGATGATTTCATTCTCGGGTTGGCCTGTCCATCTCAACATCTTGCGAAGAGACTGCATGCATACTCTGACGTCACCCTCCTCTGATGAGCTTGCTTAAGCAGTGAAGGCATGTGAAGTGTGAAGGGATGATTCCTGGGATTACTGCATTCTCAGATGGGCCGGTCCATTTCAACACTTTGCGGGGGGGGGGGGGTTCTTACAGACTTTGATGAATTATCTGTCCCACCATTTCTTACTTGTCCCCCCCACTTTTGATAATCTCAATTGAGCAGTGAAGGTGGGAAGGGAGGTTGGAGGCAGCCGCGCCCTGACCTGACTACCTCTGCAGGCCTAACAACCTGGGGACCCAAGAAAATCATTCCAGGTGCAGGAGGAGGCCCTCGAGGCGGCCAGCAAGAAGCCACGACTACAGCCAACGCCCCGCCCACCAACAAAGCCCTTCCAAAACGACCCATTAGGGTTCAGATTACCCTTTAAATATAGGAAAACTTTAAATACTCAACAGATAAGTTTATAGGCTGTGATTCTTGCAAAACTCAGGAAGCATGTGAAGCAGTATCCATGGAAACAAAAATGTATTCATTTTTTAACAAAGGTCATTAAAATCATTAGTTTTTTGGAATGGATCCTCTTAATAACTAGTTGCTCATCTTTTATTAGTTACTTGAAAAATGTTTATGGAAATGGCCCTCTCAACTTTGTAAATGTGAATCATAAAAACAGTTTTCATTTATTAGTCAATTTCCCTATAGGGAATTCTAGTAGTAACCATGGATAGTAGTAACCATGATGAAACCTAAGCCCGAGACCACTTTACATTCTCATTTTGAGGTCCCCAAAAGCCAAAAACACAATGCGTTCAATTTCATATATGTATATATATACATATACATGTCTGATATATATGTTGATGGGCCACGGCCAGTTTGTATGACCAGGTCTATTGTCATGACTTCGCGAACCAGCATGATTGGGTTATGGGAACGGGATTTTATGGGGTTTCAAAGGGGTCAAAATGGGTTTTTGGCATTTTTCGACCTGAATTTTCAAAATCCGCCATTTTGAACTAAAACCATTTAAAAGAGTTTAAATAAACAAACAATTTGGTATTTTGAATTTTTTACTCAGCTCAATAGATTTCGGAGAAAAGCTAAAAATATATTTCCTATGCTAATCTAATGGTAAATCAACAAAACCCTGTATTTCGCTTATTTATTGACATAACTTGGTAAAATTTGGTATGTACTAGCCAGTAGGTATAGTTTAACTGATGTTTTCTTACAACACTCTTATGGCGGCAAACCTGCACACTCACCCCATGGTTTTTATGGGGGAAATAAAAAAGTGACGAATATTGATACAATTAGTTATTATTTACCTTACCTAACCATCACATTTCCTAACAACATTCCATGGCAGCCAAACTGGTCAAACTCATTCCCATTGTGTTTATGGGACAAATAGAAAATCTTAAATTTCATTGTTTCATTCGCTGAGTACGCTGAGACGGGGGTATTTTTTCAATTGATTTTAAATTGAGTTTTTGAGTTGATGTATTTAATAAACTTAGTTGTCATGGCGGTAAATGCTCTGTGATATTTTGAAGGACCGCCGAGTCTAATAAAATCTACACTCGGAGCGCATTGTAACGAGGTTTGCACTGCAAAAAATATTTTGTTTAAGATTCACTCACTAAGTTTATTATTGAGCGTATGGTAGCAAGTAGCTCCACCTAGATACCATGTCCTGGCGACGCTCGGAAGCACCTGGTTTTACAATGACCACATCTGAATTCGACACTTCGGCACTGAGTTCTCTTCCGATGTATCGGGAGATTCCGCATAGCAACAAAGGATGCGCTTCTCTCTCTCTATCTTACACTTTGAAATACATACATATTAATATTTTTGGAAATAAGCAGTTACAATTGACTAAACTAAATTACTAGAGAGACATATTTTTAACGTTGGATATTCATAAAAGTATGACAATTAGTTCAATTAACAAATACTTAATATGTTTTCCTATTATTTAAATTCTTAAAGGCAATCATTGTCACCAGAATAAAATAGTCATACTGATATCATGTTGATGGGCCAATGTCAGTTCGTATGCTCAGTAAATCAACTTCAACTAATATAGGCTGTTTATAATTTATATAGGCTACTGATGATGTACTGATATTATTTTGTGTTAGTGGGTATACTGTATATACAGGGTGTCCAGCTTCAACCTTTACAAACTTTTCCAGTTTATTGCCCACGTCAAAATAAGCAAAAAAGTTCCTGTAAACATATGTCCTAAAATGCTTCGTTAACCCGCTAGCCGCCATTTTGTTTTTTAAACTAAATAATTTTTATTTCCATAACGGATCATTGTATTAAGTTAATATTTGGTATGAACCTTCACTATAATAAAACCCATTTTCAGGAAAAAAATTATTTTTTTCCAATGTGTATTTTCAAAATGGCGGCCATTTTAAAATTTTAAACTCAAATATCTTAAAAACGGTAAAGTTTATAAAAATGTTACAATTCACAAAAAAGTTGACAGATTAAATTATCTAAACAGTGACACCAAGTTTGTAAGGATACAACAACAAATAACGGAGTTATTGTGGTTTTCCTTCAGAAAAACACTGATTTTGCACTATGATTAAAGCCAATTTAGGTTATTTTCAGAGAAAAATCTCAATAACTCCGTTACTTGTTGTTGGATCCTTATAAACTTGGTATCATTGTTTAGGCAATTTAATTTGTCAACTTTTTTGTCTCTTGTAACATTTTGATAGAAATTTATCGTTTTTTGGATATTTGAGTTTAAAATTTTTAAATGGCCACCATTTTGAAAATACACATTGGAAAAAAATAATTTTTTTACTGAAAGTGGATATTGTTATAGTGAAGGTTCATGCCAAATATTAACTTAATACAATTATCCGTTACGGAAATAAAAGTTATTTAGTGTAAAAAACAAAATGGCGGCTAGCGGGTTAACGAAGCATTTTAGGACATATGTTTAAAGGACTTTTTTTGTTTATTTTGACGTGGGCAATAACCTGGAAAAGTTTGTAAAGGTGGAAGCTGGACACCCTGTATAATGAATATGCTGTTTATACCGGGTGTCCAGCCTAAAGTGTTACAATAGCTAACTTTTTTATTTTATGCTGACAGTGTACTTCTTATGGGGGACCCCCTTTACTTTTTTATTTTGCTTTTTGGTATGCATTTCACTTTTCAAAATTTTCCGCCATTTTTCAATATGGCGGCCAACTTTAAAATTTCTTATTGAACACCCTACATGTTATGGTGTTTTTGAAATTTGCATATAATTTTAAGACTTTTTTATTCTTTGCCATTTTCTTCTAAACCTCAAGGTTAGAGAGCTAGAGGCAATTAAAGGTCATTTTTAGTTCCATAAGAATTACATGGGGCAAACTTTATCTGCCCTTATCTCCGAAACCATTGATTAAATTAAAAAATACTTAAGAATAAAAATGTCTTAAATTGATGTTTTTAAAACATTTTTTTTTGTAATAAACAGAAAAATTTTGAAAATTTTATTTTTTCCCCCGCCATATTGGAAAGAGGATAATTTATGCGTAAATGATAATTTTTATGAGTGAAATGTTCTTAAAACATCAATTTAAGACATTTTTATTCTTGAGTATTTTTTATTTTAATCAACGGTTTCGGAGATATGGGCATTTAAAATTTGCCCCATGTTATTCTTATGGAACTAAAAATGAACTTTAATTGCCTCTAGCTCCCTAACCATGAGGTTTAGAAGAAAATGGCAAAGAATAAAAAGTCTTAAAATTATATGCAAATTTCAAAACACCATAACATGTAGGGTGTTCCATAAGAAATTATAAAGTTGGCCGCCATATTGGAAAAATGGCAGGAAATTTTGAAAAGTGAAATACATACCAAAAAGCAAAATAAAAAAGTAAAGGGGGGTCCCCATAAGAAGTACACTGTCAGACATAAAATAAAAAAGTTAGCTATTGTAACACTTAGGCTGGACACCCGGTATACTGATACACTGATTTGATAAACGAATACTGTTGATACACTTATGTACTCTTAATATAATGATAAACTGTTGACATACTGCGACCTGTTGACAGACTCCCCCCTGTTGATGGGCCACGGCCAGTCGTCCGACTCCGCTGCCCCCGGGGACTCCCCCAGCATCAGACCCAGGGCCACTGCCACCTCTACCGCCACAGCAACCCCGAGCCCTCGCCCGCGGGGCCCAACCTGGAGTCCGCACTGGAGGCGGTGAGTCTAACATACGAGTACAACTAGCTAGCCACAACCTGGTAGATATTTAAAAATTATACTCTCAGAACATTACTGCATGAATAATTTAATGAATCAGTGAATACTAAAAATCATTTTTATATATTTTTTAAATTTGATTTTTCTAAATATTTCCTCTTAGATTTTTTTTTACAATTTAAAAACTTGCTTCCCATTTAACTTGAGCTTATCAAAATAGGGGGGCCAAGTAAGAAATGGTGGACAGATAATTCATCAAAGTCTGTAAGAACCCCCCCCCCCCCAAAGTGTTGAAATGGACCGGCCCATCTGAGAATGCAGTAATCCCAGGAATCAACCCTTCACATGCTTCACTGCTTAAGCAAGCTCATCAGAAGAGGGTGACGTCCATTTAACTTAGAAACCCACAGGAAAAGACAGTTAGGTCTGTTAAGGTTTAAGACTGCAAGGTTCTTATCAGAACCTGGGTTCTGGAGCCAGGTTTTGGTGCCATTGAATCAGATTTTATCAGTCCGGAAGTAAAATGTTTTGCAATGAAGAAGTAAAAAGTCTGCCAATTTCCGGTTTTGGACTAAATTAACACTGACCAGCCCTGAAGTCAGCGTCAAGACGTTTTTCGACTGAATGCGGTCCAACTTAAGACTATAACGATCTCATCAGAACTGAATTTTCTTATTCAGATCTTATCCGTCCCGATTCAGAAGTTTTCGTCTGAATCCGTCATAAATTAAGGCTCGATTTAAACTGATTTTGTCTGATCTAATTTTTTTTCAGACTTAAGCTTATCTAGCTTAAGCTTATTTAGTTTATCTAGTGTTCAAGGACAGTAATAAAATCTTGGACGGTCTTTATATATCCACATAAGCGAATATGCAGAGGCAAAGGCGAGAAAACTCACTAAAAGGGCGTGGCCAACCATTATCAACCTGATACTCCACAAACGTCTCAGAATTGGCGGTTTGACCAACACTTTAGAAAATTACCACATTTACTCGTATAGTTCTTAAGAAAATTTTTAATCTATAAAATGGTATCTATAAACGTAAATGCAATATTTGAACTGCTACTAGAACATTTTACTTAGGATTTTTTTATTTCCAGGGTAACCCCCGAAGGTTAAAAACTTATCTCAACATTACCCAAAAATAAACTAATAAACCAATATAATGATAATCTAATATAAAGTCAAAAATGATAATCGGAAAAATTTCAAACAAGAAAACCTAGGTATTTTTCCTAATATAAATTATTATTGTAAAAATACTAAATAATGTTCTTTAAAATATTAAATCAATTGATTTAAATAAGTTAATCAAAAATAAAAACAAAAGATGAAAAACTCACTTGTAGAAAAATGTCGTAGATTAATTAGTTTAGTAAAAGGAAATGAAATTAATGTGTTCTTACAGAAGGTTTTGGGCGTTTTTAAGAATGTATTAGGTGACTAGGCTTAGTTGAAAAAATTATGATACGGAAACAATTTCTCTAAAACATTCAATTAGACTTATAAATACCGTATTTAACCTTTCCAATATACAAACTTACAATTCATAAACTATACCGGATACAAGTAACATTTTTACATTTTGTTATATATTGAAACCAGGTTTTAAAACATAATAATCGATTTGTCATTTCACTAATGTTAACTTCAAATAACTGAACATGTCCCCTTACATCAGAAGTGTTTTGTTTCATCACTACGTTCTGTGCCCTAGTATCAAGTACGTCCAAGGTAAACATTATCTGTATCAGTGTCAATCGACGTGAGGCTCCCAGAGGATCACCTGCCCTCATTCACCTGATGTATCCGTGAACCCTCCCCAGCAATTTGCTTAATCAAGTGCAACCAGCCCCTGGATCATAACGGATGTGTTTATATTAAACAGCCAATTTGTATAAGAATTACTATGATTTTCTAAAAAACGAAAACATATTTTTCTTTTTTATCATTGGTTTAAAATTTTATGTGATAGACTATAAGTAGTGCAAAATTGGGGATGCTGGCCCAGTTCAAGGTCACCTGAGGGATGACGTCATCGAGGTCAATGACCTCACCGATGACGTCATCGATGACGTCATCGATGACGCAATCGATGACGCAATCGATGACGTCATCACCGATGACGTCACTTCCATGACGTCACACCCATGACGTCACAGAAATGACGTTGCCGATGACGTCATCACCCCTTACGTCATCAATATGACGTCACCGACGCCACTGAGGTCAAGGTCACGCCGAAACTTAAAATTTTTTGGCACTTTTACCGTTTCTCGCACTACGCTCCGAGTTTCAGTCACATTACCCGTGACCTTGACGACTTGGAGCGAATTTGCGACGAGAAACGGCAAAAGTGCCAAGTTAAACTAGAGTTTCTGACATGACCCTGCCTAAATGGGCAATCGGCAATCCCTCAGGTGACCTTGAACCAGCACAACACCCCCAATTTCATATTACTGTGACCTTTAAAACTTAACAACGGAGCGCCGACACCGATGCGCACCCCACGACAGTCACCGAGCGACTGACTGTCCGGCCCGCGCACTCTAGGTATATGGGAAGTGGTGAGGGGAACTGCGATGACCTTGGGAAACTTTTAAATCTCAAGCAAGGGAGCACCGTTTTGGTGCTACCTTAAATGTACATGTTAAAGTGTGATGACCTTGAGTCAAAACACAGAAATACTACAAGTCGATGCCGTCCCAGAGTCAAAGTGTGGTGACCTCGAGCATAAGAGTTAAAGTTTTCTTGGTATGACAATATTATGCTGTTCCAGAGTTAAAGTGTGGTGATTTTGAGTCAAAACACTGAAATACTACAAGTCGATATCATCCCATAGTTAAAGTGTGATGACCTTGAGGTTGACTGTAAACTTGGGACTTAGGATTGTCTTTAAAGATGCATGCAAAGAACCTTCAGATTTGAGTCAATACTTAGAAAAATCTACTCTTAGTACAACTGTTAATGTGTATTTGCCAGAGTTAAGTGTGGTGACCTTGAACTACCCCAAATTGTCAGGAATTGGAGTAGCAACCGCGATGTGCACCCTACGACAAACACCGAGCGACTGACTGTCCGGCCCCGCGCATTCTAGGTATATGGGAAGTGGTGGGGGGAACTGCGATGACCTTGGAAAACTTTTAAATCTCAAGCAAGGGAGCACCGTTTTGGTGCTACCTTAATTGTACATGTTTATTAGTTGGAGTTAAAGTGTGATGACCTTGAGACTGTTTCAAAGATTTATCCAAATTACCTCCAGGTTTGAACCAACACTTAGAAAAATTACTCTTTGTAGCCTGATAACAACTTGATGTTGTTTCCATAGTTTAAGTGTGTTGACCTTGAACTGGTTAAAATGAAAACTTAATAATTGAAAACCGCACAGTGGAGTGCATGATACAGATGCGCACCCCATGACAGTCGGCGAGCGACTGACTCTCAGACCTTGCGTACTCTAGGCATATGGGAAGTGGTGGGGAAATCTCAAGGTCATACAAAAGGAGTTTTAAAAAAGTCAAAGAGAAAAGAGACTACTCTACTCTTCAGAGTTAAAGTTGTCTTGGTACGACAATTCGATGTTGTTCCAGAGTTAAAGTGTGACGACCTTGTGCATAAGAGTTAAAGTTTTCTTAGTAAGACAATTCGATATCGTCCCAGAGTTAAAGTGTGACCCTGAGGAACTTGAAAATGGCAAGCCAGGTGGCACCGTTTTGGTGCTACCTGAAATGTACATGTTAAGGTGTGATGACCTTGAGGTTGACTGTGAACTTGGGACTTAGGATTGAGTTTAGTGGTGGAGGAAATCTCAAGGTCATCCAAATTGGGTTTTAAAAAATAAGAAACTCTAAACCCATGATCCTTTTCTTCCCTTTCCATCTCGTCCGTAGGATATATGGATGACAATGGTAAATTTGACAAATACTGTGGTGATTGTTGACCTCCACTGTGATCTGATTCTTGATTGTCTTGCTGCATTATAATTTCAGACCAATCATAATCTAAATTGACCTTGAGTTTTATTCCCGGGTTGTCAAGGAGAATAGACTTCATCCAATCGCAGATGGTTTCTAAATAATGCACGTTGTCGATTGTCAATTTCCAACTTGTAGTAGGTACATCTTCGGTGGAAGACATGGCATCGCAAGCAAGTGTGTCCGCCATGGTTGTTGGAGGAGGAATGACACCTGTTGCAGACGGCAATGCTGGTATAGCAGAGTAGTGGGGGAAATCTCAAGGTCATCCAAATCGTGTTTTAAAAAGATGGCTAGTAGTCCGTGGTGGTGGGGGTAACTGTGAAATGCAAAGGTCAAAGGTCAAGGTCACCCGCGAAGTTTAAAAAAATGCAACATATCAATATGTGACAAACTTCACATATTGATATGTTGCATTTTTTATTCTTTTATTTTTTTTGTTTTTTTTAATCATTTATTTATAAAACATTACAATAACATATGTACAACAGTAAAACTTAAATCTAACACTGCTGCTTGTCGGCGATGTGGATGGTCAACTCGGTGGAATTGCTACCCGTGCAACCGTGGGAAACCAGGTAGAGACATCCGGGTTGGATGGAGCGCAGATCCTCGTTCTGGAGGAGATGGACGAACCGTTTCGGCAGGTAGACTTGGAACTTAGGCTCATCCCCCGGAGTGAACGGTGCCTCGCTAAGACTGCAGCAGATAGCCTCTCCAACTGTAGTCTCCATCTTCTTCATGGCATGGATAATGTAGTGCTTCTCGTCTTTAAGTTCGGAACACTTCTTGACAGGTAGTATGGTAGACTTGGAGTGAGCATTGAACTGCTCAACCAAAGTTTGCAGGAACTGGTGAGATGCCATGGTCGAGTTATAGATCGTCTTCTTCGTCTTCTTGCTGGGAGATGTTGTCGTCTCGGAATCTCGAGTAATACTCATGCCAGGTCCCGGTCTGCTCCTCACTTATATAACCCCCGTTACTCCCACCACTCCCCACTTCCCCACTTTGAAGGTAAGATGCGAGTTTATAGGCGTTTTTTAAAGCGCAATGTC
The DNA here is from genome assembly GCA_030545055.2 of Neoaliturus tenellus. NCBI lineage: Eukaryota > Metazoa > Arthropoda > Insecta > Hemiptera > Cicadellidae > Neoaliturus > Neoaliturus tenellus. Next base: position 113,873,244 of record CM061533.1, read on the forward strand.
TATCTTTTTCATGTTCTGGACTTTTAGTACAAATACAAACATTTTCCATTATATACTTGTAGTTTTTATCCAATTCCACATCATTAACCGGAACATGAGTAAATTCTTCGATCCATCTCTTCTTTTCCAGTCCTTTTGTGTAAATATTGGTAAACCTGTTTGAAAACTGATGCATGATGTGATACAAGTCCGTGTAACTTGCAAAACCATCATACCAATCGATATGATGGAAATATTTTGAAATCCACCTGTTGGTAGTAGCGGCTTTGCTAGTTAAAGATGAATAAAAACATGGTGGTTTGAACAAAAATGTATATGGAACACTTGTATTGATGTCGAAAAACACAAGTTCTTTTATGATAAATCTATCATCATTACCTCGAAACGCTTGGAACTCAATTATACCAGGTTTGGACTTTACTTGTTCTTCTTCCTTGTCCATTGTGAAGGTCACCCATCTGCTCATGACGAAGTCCAAAGGCCAACTGATTTCCACACCACGGTAGGTACGACTTTTATACCAGGCCGTACAGTTGTTGACGCGTTGGTGTATATTTAACGTGGGCACCGTCCCCGGTAGGCCTAACCCCACAAAGTGTTTGATATTGTTTTAAAAATTAACCATTGCTGTGTAGTTGATTGTCATTTAAGTTTCCATCTTTACATTTTCCTTGTTTTCAATTTCATCACTAACACTTGATTCTTCTCCTCCTTCTTCCTCTTCTTCTTGTATTACTGATGTTTTATGTAGTTGAGCGTATTTTTCCAATTGTCTCCACATTTGTACTTCATGAGGAACCCTATTGAATATAGAAGTATCCACAGGTCCGTATAATATAGGTGCGTCTGGTTGTTTGTCCAAAGTGTCTTCCAGATAATCTTTAATAATCGAACTTGAAAATACCAGTTGTCTCAAGTATCTTGTTATAGGTTCGGTTGCACAAGTTAAAATGAAAAACTCCTCTCGACTAAGTTGAATCTTGTTATCATGTCTTGTTGTGTCTCTAAACCGCAGCTGATGATCACCACGATGTTTAACAATATCGATTTCCACATTTGAATCCAAAAGTCCTACTCTTGTCTTTCTTCCAAACATGTTACTACTTAAATAGCATTCTAGAAGATGCAAGTGTTTCATAAACGATTCCCAAGCACTATCCGTAAACAAAATCATTTTGGGTCCATGAGTTAAAATCACAGTAGGGGAATAACCTGTTGATTTCATAACACCGATTAAAACACTTTTGTCCAAACTGGATGAGATTGGATAAAATATTCGTAAGAATACTTCACTCAATATGTTTGGAGAAATATTATCTTCAATATCCCTTTTCCTCTTTTGCGCATTCCTTTTTCTTTTACCTTTTTCTTCAACATTATTACTGGCGTGAAGTTGTCCGCAAACGTTGTGTTCATCTCCTTCCCGTTGACCTTGAAGATCTAAAAACTCAGATATCTCCTTCTCAATATCTACCACATTTTCAGGTGTACCACTAGGAGAAGCCATATTGAATACGATGCTACCCATACAACAAGAGGCAACAAACTGATGAGGAGCGGTCTGCGCGCTCTGCTTTTATACTCGCGGAATGCATTGGAATGTAACAAAACCGGTTCTTACAATACATTTTTAACAATTCCAGTTAAAGGTGTGTATGTTACGATTTTATCATGTAGAATTAAACAGTATGCAGTTGTATTAGCCGGTATAGGCGCGTTGAATTCCATTTCTATTTTTATATCTACACTTGATGATTTTACCGATTCATTTTGTTTAGAACAATCGATTACAACTATAGGGTAACCATCTAAGTATTTTTCTGGTGATAGTAAAGGTGCATTCGTTTTACCATAATATGAACTTTGGAATCTTGCATACATATCGTACAATATGCTGTACTTTTTATTAGCGAATGACACATTTAAATTATCGTATGGAAAAAATTGTGAATTTAAATAAACTTTAATATTTTTCAAGTTGCAATGATCAAATTGGCCTGCATGTTTGGTGATGGTGTCTCTTCTGCCTGTTTGTAAACCAAATATAATATACCTGGCTCGTTCCACATAATTAGATGTTTTAACAGTCCAAGTGTGACGATCCGTAGTTGGCAAGCTGGGATGTTCATGAAATTCCCAACTTCTAAAAGGAATTACAATATCACGATCAGCCTTTAACTTTCTTAATAGTAGCATTCTATGCTCATCAGCTAATTTAACATGTGGAACTCGCCATACAATTTTGTCTAATGTTAATTTCCATTCCAAAGTTGCATCCGTTGTACCGTCTGGAGCTTTAATAATGTCTTTATCGTTAGAAGATCTCAACAAAACTAATTCTTGTTTAACATTTAATATAATTTTTCTATAGTCTTCAGCAAAACCGAGCAACAAACGTAATGGAATATGAAAATCAAAATTTCCATTTGTATCTGGAGTGATTGTGTCTTTTTCAGGTAAAACCCATCCTGCAGGTTGTATTAAATTGGTTTCATTAGGTGATATAGATGTTAATCCCTTTAAAGTTGTTGCAATACCTACTTTTTTAGTGGAATCAACTGTTACACCTGATATTTCATATCTAATTTCATCAAACAGGAAAGCCATAGGATTATTTATAAATGGAACTGTTGTACCAGTAGTAGTACCGTCCTTTTTAGTAACTTTTCCTTCAATATACAAGTAACTTTCACATGGTAGTGTGTAAATGTCTTGATTTTGTATAGGAATACGGATTTCATCGTTATTGTTTAATTTTGATGAAGTGTAAGGGTTGTGGGTGTGATATTCTTTTTCCCATAGGGTTTCGTCGAATGTCGGACCCTGCGCTATATCCAGTATATCCATAATCGGTTAATTTTAATCCAATTCTCTCTAAGAAACGAATGTTCTCGCGTGTTAACTCCTCCACAGCTGAAGAGCTACTAATGCGGTTTCCCGTAGGTTGTTCGCTTTTAAATGTTAAACCCATGATTTTGTATTAAAGTGTCGATTTTAAATGTAATCTAACCGTAATAGGCTCTTCTCGGAAATCTATCAAGTTGCCGTCTTGATCCAATACGTTCAACACGATGTCTGAAATGAAAGTGGTGTTCAACGGTAGATATACCAGGTTTTGTGGCTTTTCAACAATTTTAAATCCAGGCGGTACACTGGGGTAAAAAGTATGTATTATATGAGTATTTGCTCCATCTCTGTAAGCTCCTTGTATAATGTTACAAGTTATGTCTATACTATTGACTTTTAATATTGTTACAGGTTGTTTACCGGAATGTGTTTTATTTGGTTCTAAAATTGCACCATCTTTGGGAAATCCTAATAAATCACCAATTGAGTTTGGCTTAGTGAAATCGATATAATATTTTGAAGTAAGTTCAGCTTTCATTGTATTGTTATTACCTTTTAGCGATATATTGTCTTTTCCCATTTTATTTTGCAAAGATTCATTAATATGATCAATTTCATAAGAACCTGTGGGTAAACCGCACTCTTCTAAGTCTGTAAACTTCCCACTGGCATCTTTTCCTTTATAATAATGCAATAAGTTATTTTTACCTTCCGTAACATTGGGAATAGAGTTGTAAGTTGTAAAATCTAACAGTGCTGCCTCCCAAAATCTTCCTTTTTGCAAGCGTAACGCTGGAAAAAGGATACTTCTTAAAGTGGACGATTTTCCTGTTAATGAAACCGTATAGGAAGACATCTCAATAGTGACTGATACTTTTAGCTAGGAATTCCAAACATAAATGGCCGCATATTGAAGTATTATCAGGTTGTTCTCTTTTATAGTTGTAATATATGTTTTTAGCAGATTTAAAGTAATGTTCAAGTTCTTTAGGTGGTGGCAAATTTCCAAAACTATCAAAATAATATACATTGCTATTTAGTTTCTTATAACACACCCAATGGGTGCCGGGCCCTTCAGTATTATCCAAATTTACAATTCCAGTCTCATTTTTCCATATTTTCTTTGGTAAACTGTCTTTCATAAATACTCCGCGGAAAAATGGTATTTTTAAACAGGAAATATATTTAAATAATTCAACATTAGTCAACGCTTTATGTGGTATAACCAATTGATTTCTTTTATTTAATATGCACGATACGGTCTTAGGTATAGACCAGCCCCGTTTTTTACCATTGACCATATTGTCGGTTTTTTGTTATTTTTCCTCGGAGAACGTCTTTTTAGTCTAATATTACCACCATGTTTCCTCATGGTTGATCCTCTTTTACTCTTACCCCTCCTTTTTCCACCTCCTACCGCTGTTTTAGCCTTCATACCTGCTGTTACCGCTAAAGCTGCTGCTTTTTCCGCAATACTAGCGTCACTAGACTTTACTCGTTGCCAAGCTATATTCGCTAGCTTTTTATCAGCGATTGACCTATTTTTTGAATCGGTAAACGTAGAATATGCGATATCGTGATCTTTACAAGCCTGATCTAACTTATTTATGCCTGGATCACCTCTTTCCAGTCGTTTTTTCAATTTAGTTCCTGGTCCGCAATACTGATAACCTCCCGGTATATGAAATTCGTATGGTAAAGCGTCTATTGCTCTATTTACGATAGATCCTACTGGAATACGATTTAAAGCTTTACTTAACAGAGAAACCGCTGTGGACGTGATACCGCCTCCTTTCCGTATACTGTCTCGATATGGACTGATGTACTGGAATGTCATTATGGTCCTTTTATAATCGAAATGTACAACTTATGTGTTAACTTTATGACGAGTTGGACATAAATGAGGTCGTTTATTGTGTTCTTATATTATATATCAATATCACCCCAATCTGATGATCTAAACTTTTGCGTATTAGGGTTAGTAAAGTATTTATTAAAAATTTCCCGTTTGATCCAATTACCTCTCTCGGATTCAGACAACCAACTATGACGTGTACGGGTTGCAATAAGATTGTATATATCAAATAATGCATTTCCTAAAACTTTAACAAGAAAATTAACAGTGACGGCATTATCCACATGTTCAGGGTCTTTAAGGTCTGTTATACGTTTATTATTACAAGTATACACTTTACTATCCATTTGTGATGTTGTGATAGCCTGTCCTACAGTTGCAGCATCATTTGGATCACTTCCTTGTTTTAAATTGCCTATTTTCTTATCATTTGCATTAAAAACATCACCACTTGGTTTATCTAATATCAAAGATTGACTAACTACAACACAATCAAAATCTTCGGTACCAGGAAATACATTACGTATTTGTTTTTTAAATCTACATATGTAAGGTTCGGTAATGTTATATGGATTAGAATGTATAGTTTGTGCTAAAACTGGAACATCAAATAATTCTGTACCGATATCTACATTTGATAATTTCTTTCCTTTACCATCCCAAGCATTATTCTTTTCTTCAAGTAATGTAAACTTTTCATTTCCCTGCACAAATACATCCCCTTTCCGCGATACTACTTGGTCTTGTTTTACAAATCCAGATGTTTCTTGTTTTAAAGTTTCCTTCATTTGACCCACCGTTGCTCCATCTGTTGGTGCCGAACCATCTTTTACATTTGCTAAACAATTACCAAGACAATCAATAACTCCCGCATCATGTATGACACAATGATCTTTTATATATTTGAGGTTTACAGCATCATTTTCATTTTTTGGATAACCTATATCGTTAATAACAAATTTATAAAAAGAAAATCCATCTTTTGTCTTTTCAGGTATCAAGGAATGTAAATAGCGTCTATTTACGCTGTCTTTTGCATCTTTAGGGTCATCTACGTTGGATATACGTTTATTGTTAGCACTATACGTTTTCCCATTGAATTTTAACGTATTTTTTAATTCAGATGACAAATAACCTTTGTTTATTGCATCACCTTTTTGATTTGGTTTACCAACGTTGATAATTCTATGATCTTCTGCATCATAAGTGTTATTTTGTAGTCTTAATGTTGGCGATATCTTTTCCTTTAATATTTTTAAATTTATTGCATCGTTTTCATCCGTAGGATCTTTTATGTTTTTTAACCTTTTATTACTCATATCATAATCCCCATCAGGTGTTTGTGGTAAACCAGCACTTCTTTTTAAACTATTCGCATAATATAACCCATCCGAGGAGTAACGTCCGAACTTGTCGACACTCATGGTGCAACTGAATAGTATTCTAGGGAGTAACGCATTTTTATAAGATTACCCCACGGTTTCGGAGTTCATCCACTAAAGCCACCCATTCGTTTTCCAATCCAGTATGACCCGCTTCTTTAGCTTCATGTATTAGTTTCATTCTATCCACCAATTTATTGATATTATTGTAATAAATCACATTTGTGTTATATAGTTTCTTCATTAAACCTGTACCTGTAACAGATTTGTTTCTTTTTCTTGGTTCTGGAGCACTTATATCCAAAGTGGATGACACAAACCTTCGTTTTACAGGTTTTCTTGGCATTATCGGCATTGGTTGTCTTCTCGTTGTTGGTATTAACTTGGATACAAATTCTCTATATTTTAAAGACCTAGATCTAAAAACTGGTTGGTCAGCTAAATATTTTCTCCTGTATGCATTGGTGTGTTCCAAAATCTGTTTATATGCTTCCATGTCTTCTTCTTTAACTAACAATTCTAAAGGCTTTTTTTCAAATAATAATTCAAATAATCCTCTTGTGCCCTTATATCTTTGATTACCAACAATAATATTATCATGTTCATCAATGTTTACCGGGCTATTACCAACCATTAAACCTTCTTCTGTTAATCTTACTCCATAACTATGGTAGTTTTTATTAGGATTTATTCCAGCTAACATTTTTATCATGTATTTCCTTCCTAAAGGTCCTTTGTTATGAATATTTTCACCCAACAAGCTTATGTTTGACGGACCTTCCCTTGCTTCTTCTTCTTTTTCCTCTTCACTAGCGGTTGATACATCTTCATGTCCTCTTTTAGCTTTTACTTCATATAATTCTCTTATACCACTATAGTCTGGTGATTCTAGCTCTCTTTCAGGTTCTCCACCGGTAAAACCACTATATGTAGAGGATTCCGGGTCTTCATCACTAAAATCTTCTGATTTTACATTTTCTCTTTCAAACTTTGCAATAGGTGCAATTGCATCTCCTTCCAAAACGGGTTTAGCAAATTTTTTGTTTAATTTATTCAAGGGTTCAGTAATAGGTTTAAAAGTAGATTCAAGAAATTTCTCCCTTTCGCTAATACCTAATTTTAATGCTCTGTTTTTATCCCGAATAGAATCACTAAGTGATTTTATTTCCTTTATTAACTTTTCTTGGTTAACCATGTTTGTAGCAAGACGTGTTGTACAACAATGAATGTTTTACATCATGATCAGTGTATTAGTATAAATTTATCAAATCCTATCCTGTATCGACCATTGTTTAGCGGTTGTTCCTTTATAATTGTTAAAAACCCATACTTTTCACCCGAAGCCTTTCCACACAACTCTTTAAATCGTTCAAATGGCATATCCGCACTTACATGGTCATAATATATGTGTTTTAGGTTGGTTTCATCCTGTTTAAATACAATTAACATGTTTGCATTGTCTCTAATGAGCTGTTTCGGTATTTTGCTGTAAGTTTGACCAATATAAATGCTATCTATGTTGTTATGTCGACCCATGGCGAAGTAATTCCTTATTGTATTTTGATTTTCACAAGATACATCGTCAAATATGAATACTGAGAATGGTTTAGCCTCTTGCGGTTGCATGACACTCTCGCTTGCGTTAAATCTAAAATATTTAACTTCAGGCACATTATTGAGTATTTGTTCCAATAACTGATATTTTGGTTGTTGTAGTGACTTTGAAAATACATATAGATTATTAAAACGTAATCCTTTAGGGTTTGTAATCAAATTGAATACTACATTAGTTTTTCCACAGTTGGAAGGTCCGGTAACCAGACAGCGCACGGTGTTTGGTAACAAATTGCCATGTTTCCTTCTATTGAATTCTGAATTATCCACTGTGAGTTCATCTATATTATTAATAGTAAAACTTTCTTTTTGCGGTATTATCTCCATCCTTTGTAATGGTTCAACCTAAAATGATTCTCTTTCGTTATATCAAATCCTTTTTACGTATCCAAGAATCTTCCGTCTTATTAAATCCTAACCATCGTACTTTAACCTTATCTTTTTTCCGTTGCAACACCTTCTCAACTAGATATACATCACCTACTGTTGATTTTAACATTTCATGTCCATAAAACCCTCCTTCAAGCAATTGTCCTTTATTATCTTTTAAAATATATGTCTCAGGTACTGTAGGTTGTACTTTGAATACAGTAAAGACCTCGTTGGTCCAATTCGGCAGATATCTCTTACTAAAAACACCTTTATATTTACTTATCCGCACTTTATCACCAACATTAAATTTTTTAGGCTTTAGTTTTTCAACTTTTGGTTTAGTATTCATTTTTATACGTTTTAATACCAGTTTTTCATTTTTGCTAGTCACCTGGTTTGGTTTCATCCCAATAGTTCTATGAAATTTGTTATTGTACTCGTTTATAAGTTTTGGCAACATATCAATCCATATGTGCGATCCTCTGTTGGAAAACATTTTATACATCGCACTTTTTAAAGTTCTGTTGAATCTTTCAATTATTGAGGCTTTTACCTCTGAATTTGTTGAATAATGGTTTATATTGTGTTTTTTCATTAAATTTGCAAATTCCTTATTAAAGTATTCTTTTCCATCATCGGTTTGTAAATGTTTAATATTATGTTTGTCTCTTTGTATAGCTATTTCCATTGCTTTCGTAACACTTTTGCCGCTTTTATCTTTTAGCGGTAAAGCATCTGCCATTTTTTAAAAACAGTTAATAACAGTCAATATATATTTATATCCTTTATTTTGTTTGCTATAAGGAATCATTTCTATTAAATCCGCTTGATATAAGTCATTAATTCCTTTTATCACCGTATTTCTTCGCGGAAACTTTCTTCTTGCAGGTTTATGAAGTTCGTTGACAATTTGCTGCTTCAAGTCCTTCATATTGCAGGTTTGTATGTTTCTTGTGTCACATGTATAATGACAATGAATGTTGTCTTAAATATTCACATCATTTATATAGGTCAAGGTCATCCAAACTTGTGTAAAAAAATGGGGAACACGGCGTTGGACTTGCCGTGTTCCCCATTTTTTTACGGAAGGAAAAAGGAATAAGGTCGAAGTTGTAGAAGGACGAAGAATAGGTTACTAGTCGATAGGGTTTAGAGAGTAGTGGCCAAAAGGAAGAGTGTGAATTTTGTCAGGCATAATGTGTCTTTTATCATCCCGAGCTGACAGTGCTTTTTTAATTTCAGTCACACTGTAGACTTGATGTTTAAAGCTTCGGATATTGTTGAATGTGGCCGAGATGGTAGTATCTTCAAACAAACAGGTCTTGTAGTGGTCGAATGTCACATGTTTTTTCAAATAAGATGTCTTCACTCCTTTTGCTTTCTTCACTGTCGGTGTGTTGTTTTCGTTGTACATCTTAAATGAATACAATTTTGACATTAGTGCTACTATTTCTTCTAATGGCATTCCGTTTGCTTCATCTTTAAATTTTCCAATTACTTTTTTATTCTTTTCATTATAATTTGGGTGATTCTTCGGATAGTCAGAAAAGTCGAAATCTTCTTTGTATGGAAAAGTCCTTAGGTCTTCATACATGTCTAAGGTCTTTATCCAGTAGATAAATGCGTCAGTATCCATGTATGCGACTCCGATGTTGTCCCTTCCGTAGTGTTTAACCATTTTGTTATAATGGAAATCATACATCAGGGTTTTACTTATATCCAAAATCGACATACCGATGTACAACGGACGATCCATCACTATTGTTGTTTTCTTCATACTGACAGCAACTAGATTTTCGTTTATAATCATTGATGTTCCGAAATTTGGTTTTTGAACTAATTTTTCCAATTTTCTAGGGTCACTTACTAATTTTACATTTTTGTGTTTTCTCTTGTTTTCCAAAGTCTTCCCAAAGATGGCGTTGTTCATTAATTTGTAGAAGTCCTTTTCAAACGCTGTTGTCGCTGCAGCTCTTCTTGTAGTGTTGGAATCGATGTATGGTTTCAACCAACAAGACTGGGTGAATTCAATCGCTCTGTGAATTCTCACTATACGTAGACCTAATTCAAGAGCTTGTTGAACTACCCAGTAGTGAGCCACATACCGATCTTTATTCTTCAAGGTCATCATCAATTTTGGCCATCTTCCTGTCGGTGAAACTTCAGTCTTCGCTAGGAGAGGCAAGTCGTAGTGATGGTCATGAAGGTGCTCAGGATATTCGAAATCACAGTCCAAGATATAGCCTTTTGGACCATCCTTTGGAATCTGTGAGATGTCACCGATGGTGGCCGGGTCGATCCATTTGAAGTCAGCGTAGGGAAGCGGATTTGACATTGCCCAACCATAAAGGTTGTTTGCGTCAAAGTAGCCAAGGTAGACCGATGGTTGTTGCTCGTCGTAGCCGGGGATATACTTGTTGTTGGCTTTGACATGACGTGTTACAGCTTGTGTCAAACCGCCCCGTACACCAGATTCCATCATGAGCACCATATCTATATCTGTTAGAAGTTCCAATCGACAGTTGGTTGACTTTAGCATAGCTTGCCATGCTAATCCTGGAGATGTGTACGAGTGTAGAGGGTCCAGTCCATAGGCGGAGAAGCAGGTGTTTCGAAATTCTTCCATCACATCGCACAGCAGAGTTACGTCCAATTTTATATAAAAGTCAGAATATTCCCCTAAGGTTTGAATGTTTAGTTGGTTCCAAACATTACAAGCATGATTGTAGTCTTCAATGGAGATTTCACTTTCGTTTAGTTTGCTGTTGAAGGCTTCAATCGGTGGCAGACTGGTTTCTTCAAACTTTTCTGTAGAGGTTATATAATCATAGGGGAAAACTCCTTTCCTTAATACTAGGTCCAATTTATCTTCAGGTACAATTTTGCTTGTTTCTTTTAAGTCTTCTTTCTTAGGTTCTCTGATAATTTGGCTAAACTAGATGGCATAAATCTGTAAGAGTCTACGAAGCGAAGTTTAATTTTACCTACTGTTTTTGAAAAACTGATGTACTTTTCCAATGTTGTAGCAAGAACATCAATTTTACCATCATCTCTTCCTAACTCTGGGATAATAAAGTGGGAGTCGTAGCCGCTAAGATTGTGTAAAACAACAGGAATAAAGTTTGGCAGTTTGTAATTTATATTGCATGAATTACAAGCAGCTCCTCTGTATAACCCTGTCAGGTGATCGTGGTCTCTTACTTTTTGGTTTTCTTCACTAAAGGTCTTCTTGCATAAATAGCATCTTGTCGCTACGTTGTATTCTTCTTGTTGATTTTGGTTTAAAGGTTCCATAGGTATGACATTACTGTATAAGCGTTGCGCTTTTTCAGCAATATCATACAACAGGTCTACAAAATACTTAGCGGCTTCTTCCCCACGGTAGAGTATCGGGGTGGATGTTAAACCATAGTCTTGCAATTGGTTCTCAGACAAGGTTGATTTCACTAGTAGACAGAAACTGTTGGGTTGATGCAACTGATATTTCGTTCTTCTAGTCACTTCACCGTCCGGCAGCTCCTGTGGTATTAACGTAGATTCAAAATCTGCATAGATGACCAGTGGGATACGATATTGGTGGACTGTTTTGTTGAATTGGATAAACGCTCGAGATGGTGGTGGCAGACTAACCTTCACTTCATAATTCTCGTTACAGAGTCTTTTGTGTTCCACCAACCATTCCGATCCTCCACGTCTTAGTTCTTTATATGTAAAACAGAAACATCTTTTACACACTGTTAACCTACTTTTATGTTTTGATAATTGATTCCATACAAGGGCTACAAAGTCCTTTATCCATACATAATGGGAAATTTCACCCTTCGTTATCAATAGCAAATCCGTGTGGTTTCTTTGCTCATCTTTTACTACCCGCAAAGGATAAACGTTGTTCGAATCATCCAGACCAAAAACATTGACTGAAACGCCAGGATTTTTCTTTTCAAATTTGTCAATGTCTTTCAAGGTAACTGGGTAGGTGAGACCTTGAAAGTTGTAGCGGTGTTCATTTTCGTAATATTCTCTACCAACTCTTTCAGGATGATCTTTAACATACTTGGTTAACATTGCATACTTGTAACATTCATTACCTTCATTTTGCACATTCCTACACGATTTAGTGTTTTGGATTTTCTTTGGTAAAGGGATAAAACTACTACCCCTTAAACCATATCCATGCTTGTGAACCCTTACATCCATACCTTCAATTGATGACAAAGTCCATCCAGATCCTCTTCCTTCATGTTCTTGAAGTTTTGTTATAAGTTCTTCCAAGCATTCTTCAATAATATCATCGATGTTGGAGGTGAAAGTAAGGGTTCGGTTTTTAGTAATAAACGCTCTCAATGCTGTTTCACCATCAGTATTGTTAAACATAGCCTCTAACACCATTCCAAATTTAATAAAATTTAATCTTTGTAGTTCTTCCCTCAAGGTTCGACCAACAAGTTCCTTAGCCTGGGTTATAAATGTTTCCAGTTCCAATTGAACATTATTAATTTTGAAATGTGTTACAACTCGTCCTGGCAAGGCCGTGGTGCGCAGTTGTTTCACATCTTCCAGTTCTTCTTCAGTGTCTTCTTCTTCTTGCATATAATTTTCTTCTTCAAAAGGTCTTCTAGCAGTAGATGGTCCAGCACCAGCAAATTGGATCACACTAGGTCTTCTTCTTTGCATTTGCTGTAGATAGCTGTCGTAGTAGTCCATCTGCTTCTGATGCTCTTCCAAAAACCGGTCAATTGAGTCTAAGTCTATTTCATCCATGGTAATATCTTCTTTTCTATCTTCGTCTTCATGTAATTCTCTGTGTAGGGTGAAAAGATCTTCGTCTTGAAAGATTTCCCCACAAATGTCGCAAAGAGCCATTTCAAACAGTTTGGCTTTGAATGCACACTCTGTGAATGTCCATGCAATAATGAGCAGCGCGCTCAACTGGGTCCCTTTATACCCGAGGTTGAAGGGTGGGGGAAAGTGACGTCATATACATCCGGTTTATCAATCATGTAGTAGATTTTAACTCTTAAACACCCATTTCCAATACATTCTTCAACAGGTTTGAGAAATCGATGATGTTTGATCCAAATCCACCATTTTGTACGAGTTTTTCAAAGACATCTGTTCCAACAAGTTTATATGGGTCAAGGTCATTTGGAATTATTATTTTGAGCGGGGGATAGACCACTAACCAGCATGCTAGTCCATTGCCGCAAAGTGATCTATTCCCCACTCTGTTCTACAAAACCTCAATCAAGTCCAAGTTCGAGTCCTGTTTAATACATTTTATTCCAATTTAGAAAAATAAATTTCGATTACACAGGGCTTACAATTCTCATTTATCAAACATTCCAGTTCCTAAAACATTAAGATTTACATCTACGGAAATATTCTAAGTCCAGAGGGGCGGGGGCGGATGCGGGGGGGGGTTTGCCGCTCAGGGGTGGTTCAAAGTCACCAACTACACTTCTACTCTAAGTCTGAGTGTCTCAGATAAAAGTAAAATTTTCTAAGTGTTGGCTCAAACCTGGAGGTACTTCATTTACATCTACGAAAATATTCTAAGTCCAGAGGGGCGGGGGCGGGGCTCGCCCCTTGGGGGGGGGGTTCGCCCCTCAAAAAATGGAGACGGGGGGGGGGTTTCGCCCTCAACAAAATGGAGACGGGGGGGGGGGTGCCCTCAACAAAATGGAGATGGGGGGGGTCCGCCCCTCAGGGGTGGTTCAAGGTCACCAACTACACTTCTACTCTAAGTCTGAGTGTCTCAGATAAAAGTAAAATTTTCTAAGTGTTGGCTCAAACCTGGAGGTACTTCATTTACATCTACGAAAATATTCTAAGTCCAGAGGGGCGGGGGCGGGGCTCGCCCCTCGGGGGGGGGGGGGTTCGCCCCTCAAGAAATGGAGACGGGGGGGGGGGGTTCGCCCCTCAAGGGTGGTTCACCGACTACACTTCTACTCTAAGTCTGAGTCTCCCCCTAAAAATGGAGACAAGGCTTTACTATATTTAGGTCAAGGTCACTAAAAAAACTTTAAAAAAATAAAGCCCCACCTGGGGCATTTAGGTTGCCATCGCTGTAGCCTCCGAAGAGACCCAACTATGGACAACAGCAGACTTGTATGTTAGTAATACCTAACCGTTAAGAATTTAGGTCAAGGTCACGAAAAAATTTAAAAAATAAAGCCCCACCTGGGGCATCCAGGTTGTCATCGCTGAAGCCTCCAAAGAGACCCAACTATGACAACAGCAAACATCCAATGTTGTCTGACCTTCACCACGCAAGAGTTTTAAGCATTTACTGCATTGCTAACAAATAACTTTTTCAATAGCTAACAAAAGTCATTTACATAATTTTGAGAGAAGTTGAGGACAGCCCTAGTGGCTTACGTCCTCGGTCCGAGTGCAGAGGCCGCCGCAATTTTGCCTGCCAGCGTACAAACGGACCGGTTCCCAACCCAGCCGCAATTTTGCATGCCTGAGAGGACCCATGCTAACGTTGGTATAAAATGATTTTACACGGGGGCCTACTCCGTTCCCTATTTTTTAATATTTAAGTTTAGCAATGCAATAAATTTTTATAACTCGTTACTAGGTCAAGGCCACACGAACATTAAAAAATTTCGGCCCCCGTACATCCATGGCGAACCACGAATGTTCGGGGGCCTTAGGGACAAAAACACAAATATCTAACAAAAATTCATTTACATAATTTTGAGTTTCCAGAAGGGAAACAGAGGTTGAGGACAGCCCTAGTGGCTTACGTCCTCGGTCCGAGTGCAGAGGCCGCCGCAAATTGGCCACAGCTGTGGTCTGCATGCCAGCGTACAAACGGACCGGTTCCCAACCCAGCCGCAATTTTGCATGCCTGAGAGGACCCATGCTAACGTTGGTATAAAGTGATTTTACACGGGGGCCTACTCCCGTTCCCTGAATTTAAAGTTTAATTTGAGCTGTGAAAAAAGCTCAAGGGGGAGTGCTAAAACAAGCGTATACATATTAAATAAATATAACACACAGAATAAATTAACATATATAAAGAAGTATTGCAGAATAAGTTTGGGGACAAAAACTCAAATAGCTAACAAAGTTTCATTTACATAATTTTGAGAGAGGTTGAGGACAACCTAGTGGCTTACGTCCTCGGTCCGAGTGCAGAGGCCGCCGCAATTTTGCCTGCCAGCGTACAAACGGACCGGCTCCCAACCCAGCCGCAATTTTGCATGCCTGAGAGGACCCATGCTAACGTTGAAATAAAATAATTTTACACGGGGGCCTACTCCCGTTCCCTGACTTTAAAATTTAATTTTGAGCTGTGAAAATGCTCAAGGGGAATACTTATTCTGTAATAACTTTCTATAATATAACACACTTACGGAATAAGTTGAGCTCAACATGGTAAATGCTGGAACATACACATTAAACACATAGGGTACAATTAAAAACACTCAAATATAAAACAATTCCCAACGCCAAAACCCAATATCTTAAAACTAATACAAGTCTTAAAGTTAAAGTTTTAAAACTAATACAAGTCTTAAAGTTAAAGTCTTAAAACTAATACAAGTCTTAAAGTTATATTAGACTTCGCTAAACAGTGAAGGCGCCTTTCAGTGTTTAGTGATGCCCATGGCGGTCCGTCCCGATCGTTCACGTTCAACGCTCGGGAGCGGACTGCGAGGCGGCTGTGGCCGGGCCGCCTTATATCCCCACCGGTCGCCCCACGTCACTACGTCATGGGGCGGAGGCGGCCGGCATGGGGCGGGGGCGGAGTTCGCCCCTCGGTGGGGGGGGTTCGCCCCTGGGGGGGGTCCGCCCCCAACAAAATGGAGACGGGGGGGGTCCGCCCCCAACAAAATGGAGACGGGGGGGGGTTCGCCCCTCGGGGGTGGTTCAAGGTCACCGACTACACTTCTACTCTAAGTCTGGTTCAAAGTGACCCACTACACTTATACTCTAAGTCTGAGTGTCTCAGAAAAAGTCAAATGTAAAATTTTCTAAGTGTTGGCTCAAACCTGGAGGTACTTCATTTACATCTACGAAAATATTCTAAGTCCAGAGGGGCGGGGGCGGGGCTCGCCCCTCGGGGGGGGGTCCGCCCCCAACAAAATGGAGACGGGGGGGGGGGTTCACCCCTCGGGGGTGGTTCAAGGTCACCGACTACACTTCTACTCTAAGTCTGGTTCAAAGTGACCCACTACACTTATACTCTAAGTATTGGCAGTACCCCCACCATAGTTGAGTCCCTATGCTACACAACGCTGCTTAGCCAGTGTGTCTCAGGCTTGCATGCGGTAAGCATCGCTGTTCTCCAACTCTATACATGTAAGTATTTTTACAAGTTTTGAATCTAGGTCAATACACGTTAACTCTGGGACAATATCGACTTGTAGTATTTCTGTGTTTTGACTCAAGGTCATCACACTTTAACTCTAGCACGTCGGTTATCGTACCAGAGGTGCTCAATAACCTAACTTGTAATGTTTAGGGTGGCGTTTGCACGCCACGTGGTATCGCCATGAGTGTCCCGTCCAAATTTTAAGTTAGATTAATTTTACTGTGATCTTTTCCATTTCCAATTCGTTTTGACTAAGAGTGAGATGTCGCTTTATAAAATGGTATTTCTCTAAAGTTATTGGGGATTGCAGGACTACAATTACTTTATTTATACGACTTTTCACCTTAGAGTTTAACAGAACTTCTACTTTGACTTTTCTTCCTTGCCCCTCACAGCCTAAGCTGTACAGTAAAGTTTCTTCTAGTGCCACCTCGGGCCGAGAGAACAGCGTGTTGACTGTAGGACAGCTCATGGTGAAGTGATGCGATACTCCGGCGTACAGCCTTACCTTCCCCCACTCCTGCTGTTACCCCCACCACTTTTGCCTTGGCTCAATCGCTACCAACAGTCTCTCAGTATTGTGCGGACTTTTGTGAAGGGAAGCCATGTCGCGGAACACTTTAGGTAAGAAACTTAGCCGTGTTAAGTCTTTATTAGTTGCTCAGTGTCCACCGCTCAAGGTCAAGCGGGTTTCTACTTTAGCCAAGTGGCGTAAATTGTTGCGCGGACACCCTAAGTTTTATACCAAACAGACTAATATAAGTTTTACTGATGAGGATTTTTTTAAAATATTGGATGAAATGACTTTTCCTTGCAAAGTTCAGTTAGTTACACCCATTCCTGACAGTTTAGAGTCTTAGTCTCTCAAACCGATATACCTAGAGTACACAGAGCCTGACAGTCAGTCGCTCGGTGACTGTCGTAGGGTGCGCGTCGGTGTCGGCTCTCCGTTGTTAAGTTTTCAAAGTCAAAGTAATATTAAATTTGGGGGTGTTGTGCTGGTTCAAGGTCACCTGAGGGATCACCGATCGGCCATATAGGCAAGGTCATGTCACAAAATCGAGTTTAACTTGGCACTTTTGCCGTTTCTCGTCGCAAATTCGCTCCAAGTCGTCAAGGTCACGGGAAATGTGACTGAAACTCGGAGCGTAGTGCGAGAAACGGCAAAAGTGCCAAAAAATTTTAAGTTTCGGCGTGACCTTGACCTCAGTGGCGTCGGTGACGTCATATTGATGACGTAAGGGGTGATGACGTCATCGGCACGTCATTTCTGTGACGTCATGGAAGTGACGTCATCGGTGATGACGTCATCGATTGCGTCATCGATTGCGTCATCGATTGCGTCATCGATGACGTCATCGGTGAGGTCATTGACCTCGATGACGTCATCCCTCAGGTGACCTTGAACTGGGCCAGCATCCCCAATTTTGCACTACTACTATACACATTTATTAACATTAAACTAACTTCATTATACGTAATATTAGTGATGCGTATCTGTCTTATTTGTTACATGTAATAATATTAATGTCAATTGGCCAAGAGTGGACAAAGTAGCAAAGCAGAAATAGTAAAAACTAAGTGTTTCTGCCTGTTGTTGAGTATGAGAAGTTAAAAAAAAAAAACATATTAGACTTACAACATTACAACTTGCCACTGAAAGGACTTGTTCCTTCGTCTAAGTAAAAATGGCCAAATATTTATTTTACAATACAAAAGATGATAACAAATATTTTGTTCTCAGTTGACACACATTGTAAGCCGTAGAGAAACAAATAACAGTGTTGGTATTTTTATATAGTTTATAGTTTGATTTTTAAAACTTAACCTTGTTCTAAAAATTCTTGGACATCAGGAGGAATAGTAAAGGTCACAACTTAACATTTGTCAATTTTTTTTAAGGAGTAATTAATAATTAACTTGGAATTAAAAAATTTACGATAATTTTTCTAAATTTTTATCATATTTTTTTCTTAATCAAAAACAGTATTTTTTAGTAATTAATTAACAATCGAAACTTAAAGGAAACTACCAAACAAACTCATCAAACTTTGAAATAATTTAATGGAAATCAGTATGATTTTTTCAAATACTGTATTGGCATTTGAATAATCAATATAAATTAAATATGGACCATTTTGATTTAAGTCGTACGGGTTTTTTAAGCACCTATTAAAAGAAGGATGGTTATAAAAATTGTGATTATAAATAGCTAATTCTGTAAAAAAATTTCAATTTCTCAATATTTATTAAATAAAAATGTATTCATTAAATAAACAAAAGTTGTCCAAAAATATATCAATCAATCAATATTCAATCAATCAATCAATACTCTACAAATATGTATTAGTATGCATATAAAACTTAAACGGTAATGAGCAAAAGTAATGTTATATAACAGTAGAAGTGGCTCCCCTAGCGGACAACTTCCGGTTTTGTGTGACGTCACTTCCGGTTTGGCGGGAAAAGGAAGCAGGGGTGCCAACCCCCAGGGATTTCCCAAAATTTCCCTGCAATTCCCTGCAGTGTTACCAACTCATACCATTCACTATAAAGTACACACTATAAACTATATATTATATATTATACACTATAGCGTATGCAAACACCTGGATCGCTAGGGAACAAGACCATCTGGATCGCTAGGGAACAAGACCATCTGGATTGCTAGGGGATAAGACCATCTGGATCGCTGGGGGCATACTATATAAAGTGTATACTGTATAAAATAACGAATCATACTATATAAAGTGTATATTATACTATATAAAGTGTATATAATACTATATAAAGTGTAAAACATGCATATTTTGGCTTAAAAAACCTAAAAATCGCAAATATCTCGAAAACGGTGCGTCCTAGGGGTCCGGGGCCCTCAAAAACCCACCTTCTACGAAGTAGAGGTGCCCCCGGGGGGTAGGTACCCTAAAATAACAAAATTAACCAAAATGTTGCGGGTTGCATCCAAAAAATGAAGGGGCAATGAAGGGGCAAAACTTTGAAAAATCATATCTTGGGAATGGCTCCATGTATTAACTTCATACTTGGTATGTGTGTACACTTGGTTGGTATTAAAAAATGCATGGCAGGAAGTATCCAAAAAATGAAGGCGAAAAAAAGTTTTATTTTTTATCTCGAGAATGGGACTACAGATTTTCTTCAAACTTGGTATGTGTATATGTGTAATATAAACATATAATAAATTGCTAAGCATCACTTTCCAGAGTCAAGGTCATAGCTGTGAAAAATAAAAAAAGCATACAATTCCAAATATTTTTATTCCCCGCTGGTGTATAACTCTTACTATGAGTCTCTAAGTATTTGTTAAGACCAAGAAGAGTATAGTGGTCAAGGTCAAACCTATTCAAAAATTAAAAACCTATAATTATTTATAATGATAAATAAAAGTCTTAGCAAAACCTACAGACAGAGGTCTACAAGCCCGCTGGTGCTGGGCTCTACCTTTGAGCCTCTAGGTACTTGTGATTATTAGATACTAGTAAATAATTAACTACATGCGATTTACTAAATAAGAAAACAATACAAACTAATAGACAGGGGCCTACAGGCTTGTTGGTGTAGGGGTCTACATTATAACATATCAATACTTAGGAGGTGTAGTAAATATCATGTAGAGCATAGGGTTTTTATTGGAGAGGTAAAATACAACAGTGTATCCAATAATTCTAAGTCATGGTTCTGTAGTCTTTATACGTTCGCAGATACTAGTGTGGATTTGCAATGCTAAGTCAGGACAGTTAAACACTTTATTCTTTAGAGAATACTTAGATATTTCTGAGTCTTTGGGACCAGCAGCTATCTTAAAAATAAATGAATAAATATACAGAAGACACAGCTACAATAGAGAAAAATACTGTAAACTCCAAGGGTAACGAAAAGTTACCCTTACATCTATTTGTATTAACACATGTAGTACGCAGGCTCTGATAATCCTTATTCATTAGAGGTGTACATCTTAAAACCCTAGAAGTGGGCGGAAAGCTATGTGTTGGTCGTTGCCATGCCTGAAGTGAAGAAGTGCCAAGAGTGGAGGTAAGTACCGCTAGGTTAGTGATACTGTAAGACTAGTGGAATATTGTTTCTTATGTTAACCTAACTCTAATCTAGCTAAGTTAGGGCTCAGTGAGACTTTAAAATATTATTGGTATGGTAAAACAACTCAAGGGTGGTACAGATGACCGAAAGCTTTATAATTTCACTGTCATGTGAGAAAATTACCGCTGAAAACTATCTCAAGGGGACTTAGCAATATAGATAACTGAAGGCATCACTACTTTACAGTCAAGTTAAATAAATTACTGCTGAAAAAGAAACATAGGGGTTGGGAGATATAGATGACTGTAGAAATCAAAATACTAGTCACGTAAGAAAACTACCGCTGAAAACTAAATTTAAGGGAACTTCGCAATAAAATGACCGAAGGCATTATAATGTTACAGTCAAGCTAGGAGACTACCATTGAAAACCTATCATTGGAGTATTAGTTATATGTAGAGTTTAAAATCTTGCTGTGAGGAAACTAACACTGAAAATTATCTCAAGGGGACTATATATGGTTAACTCTAAAAAGTTATGTAAAATGTGTGTCTAGCTTACCTATGGGCTGGGTTTCATCTCGATGTATATGGGGTCCGAAGGTATCCGTGGAAGTGGCTGTGATTGGATTGGGGGTGAGTGTTGAGGTGGTGTTAGTGAGTGTTGAGGTGGTGTTTGAAATGATGTTAGAGTTTGATTGGAAAGGAGATAGTGGGATGATTGGGTGTTATGTGGTGGCTGAGCAGTGTATTCTATAACACAACATGTCACTTTGAAACTATAGCAACACGAGTTCATCGTGGACTGAGACTGGCTACCGCAAAGGACATCCTGCTTAGATAAAACCCCACCAAGCATCATTCCTAGTTCAACTATGGCGGACAACACCGTTGCCCAGGCCGACTCTACTACCGATGTTGATTTAAGTAGGGGTTGGAAACTGTCAATCGACAGTTTATATTATTTAGAAAATATTTACAACAAAATGAAAGATATACTGCGTGAAAACCCTGGAATCAAGATAAAGATGGCTCTGGATTACGATTGGTCGGAGGTGCATCAAGACCAAGTAGTGCCGCAGTATTCGCCACCTTCCCCGCAGTACTACTCCTCAGATGAATCCGAGGTGAGTCCTCCCCCACCTGCCTAGATAATGACCCACAGTCAGTATTTGTTATGAAGCGACCAAAGTCACTATTCCAAATCTGTGAATCTGTAATATTAGATTGTGTTGGGTGTGTTTTTGAATTGTTTCAACTTAACTTACCACCAGTTATTTTAGAACATTTTATCACTATACATTGGCGTACATTCCATGAACCTAACCTTCAAATTTATCATGGGAGATTGAGTGGATGCATATGTATAATATTCGATAATTTGCCTTTGAAAGAGTCTATCGACTTGTACTATCGTGATGTTAATTCTTACATTACTAGAGGCATTTCATTGTCCTGTTGCCATGATCGGTTATCAAAAGTGGATGAACTGGTACCTTTAGCATGTGAGTATATTGGGGTCCTCCCCACCACTTCCTGTTGAGACAACACTGCACTAGTTAGTCTGTTTAGCAATGGTGAGGTGGGAGTTTGTATTAGTGGATGTAGACCAGCTCAATGAAGTTTACTTAAGCTTGTTTAGCCTGATGATGTGGGACCCGAGACTTCAAATACAAGTCACATTAGAATACTCCAACAATGGTGAGTATTTCATTTTGGCTTCCTACAGTTTGACTTTCAGTGTGATTGCGGTATGGACATGTCCCCCACCACATCCTGCTGAGATATCATTCTACCAGTCAGTTTGCTGTAGTATAATGGAAAGGTGGGATCTCCTATTGTTAGATTTGGACCAGCTAAACGAAGTCTACCTGTGTTTATTAAGTTTGTATGCACGTGACCCGGGAATACAAATTCGGGTCACGCTTCAGTACCAGCTGTCCGATAATGGTGAGTGTAAATTTTTTTATCAGCGCGGAAGTGGCTATGATCAGTCGGTGGTGAGATGTCCTCGTGCTTGGATGTTATTGTGTTTGAGGGCTATTTGAGTCCTATTTTTACATGTCTCTTCTTCTGCCCTCACACGGTGCATATTGCACCATTCGTAACTATAAATTACCACATTTGTATTCCATCCGGGGAATTAACCCGGGTGGAATACAGGTGGTTGGTTTTTTATAATTGTTACTGGTGCAATATGCACTTCTCCACCGGCTGGCTGGAACACTTCTTGCGATAAGGTTAGTAGTAGTGGTGGGGGAAGAGTGGTTGGGTTAGCCATCTCTTTTGGATTATTCAGTCATGGAGCACACTTGCGTTGAGTTTGACGTTTTTGAACATTCCCTGTTCCCCGTATGGGTTCAGGGAATTTGCTATAGGGGCCACCCTATACAGGTGGTCCCAACATTGGTGGTGCGATACCATCTATGCATTTCCCCCGTGTTACGCGCCAGTGTTAAAACCCATTGGCGCGTAAGATATCTGTGCCACAATTGTGGCACAGATTACACAACTGGCCCTGGTGAGTGTATTTCCATTTTATTTTTACTCCTATTATTTTCTGTAGGTTCGAAGGGTAACGTTTCGTTACCCTTGTGTTTCTATTATTAAATATTATTCTGATTTCTTATTTTTTTTTTTTTTGCGGTTCGAAGGGTAACGTTTCGTTACCCTTGTGTTTCTATTATTAAATATTATTCTGATTTCTTATTTTTTTTTGCGGTTCGAAGGGTAACGTTTCGTTACCCTTGTGTTTCTATTATTAAATATTATTCTGATTTCTTATTTTTTGATATAAATTATTTTTGCGGTTCGAAGGGTAACGTTTCGTTACCCTTGTGTTTCTATTATTAAATATTATTCTGATTTCTTATTTTTTTTTTTTTTTGCGGTTCGAAGGGTAACGTTTCGTTACCCTTGTGTTTCTATTATTAAATATTATTCTGATTTCTTATTTTTTTTTGCGGTTCGAAGGGTAACGTTTCGTTACCCTTGTGTTTCTATTATTAAATATTATTCTGATTTCTTATTTTTTGATATAAATTATTTTTGCGGTTCGAAGGGTAACGTTTCGTTACCCTTGTGTTTCTATTATTAAATATTATTCTGATTTCTTATTTTTTTTTTTTTTGCGGTTCGAAGGGTAACGTTTCGTTACCCTTGTGTTTCTATTATTAAATATTATTCTGATTTCTTATTTTTTGATATAAATTATTTTTGCGGTTCGAAGGGTAACGTTTCGTTACCCTTGTGTTTCTATTATTAAATATTATTCTGATTTCTTATTTTTTTTTTTGCGGTTCGAAGGGTAACGTTTCGTTACCCTTGTGTTTCTATTATTAAATATTATTCTGATTTCTTTTTTTTTTTGCGGTTCGAAGGGTAACGTTTCGTTACTCTTGTGTTTCTATTATTAAATATTATTCTGATTTCTTATTTTTTGATATAAATTATTTTTGCGGTTCGAAGGGTAACGTTTCGTTACCCTTGTGTTTCTATTATTAAATATTATTCTGATTTCTTATTTTTTTTTTTGCGGTTCGAAGGGTAACGTTTCGTTACCCTTGTGTTTCTATTATTAAATATTATTCTGATTTCTTATTTTTGATATAAATTATTTTCTGTAGGTTCGAAGGGTAACGTTTCGTTACCCTTGTGTTTCTATTATTAAATATTATTCTGATTTCTTATTTTTTGATATAAATTATTTTTGCGGTTCGAAGGGTAACGTTTCGTTACCCTTGTGTTTCTATTATTAAATATTATTCTGATTTATTATTTTTGATATAAATTATTTTTGCGGTTCGAAGGGAGTAACTTTTCGTTACTCCCTTTGTTTTCAACTGTTTTCCACACCACGGTAGGCATGTATGCCAGGCCGTACAGTTGTAGGCGCGTTCTTTTTGTTAACCCAGAGCTTCCCCCGGAGGCCTAACCTCTGGGGTAGGTTGCCCCAACCATCGCAACCTACGGTGGTAGCCACTCCATTACAAAAATGCTACCTCCCTTTTTATTTTTTTATTTTTTACTTTTTATGTATTTTTTCCGCGCTTAAATAGCTTCTGCATTTCCCGAGCACATACAGGGAAAACATGTTACGTTTTATGGGGTTTAACCCAACCTGTATAACCTCTGTCCCTGGTCTTATAAGGTCTTACCCCGGCCTGATAGACGAGGGTGCCAACTCAATAAGAGTTCACCCGGGATAGATCCCGGATGTGGTACTCAGCAGAAGCTATAGCGCACTTTTTATTATTATTCTTATGTATAATACAGTCTACTGTGACTGTGTTTTGTTTTTCATAAATTTCTATTACATTATTATGGAAGTTCCTTAGAAATTGAGCTTTTTCATTTCCCTTTGTATGAATAACATCAAAGGGTTTTAGCAGAGAACGCATCAGTTTCTTACTGAATGGCATTTCACCATCTTCCCACTTTATCCTGTGGAAGTGGTGAGTCAGCCAGTTAGCTGTTCTCTGCATTTTTTCATTTAATCTGTTGAAATTGTAAGGAGATCGGAACACTATCTGTGTTCTATACGATCTCCCTACAATGGCCAGCTCTTTTACAATAAACTCATTATTATTGTCTTTGAACCCGTGAAATTCAACTACGGCCTCCATTCGGCCACCGGGTGTACAGTAAAATTTCGTCTACTAAACGGTCACACAAATACGATGGTAACTGATCCGATTGAATTTCATTACCCGATATAACTTGATCGATAAAAGCTTTAATCTCGTTTTCAATATAAAACAATTCTAAAAGAGACCGAGATATTAGCGATAAATTATTTAACAGCATATACCGTTCGGTGTTGCCTAGAGCTAGGGAGTGATCTCCATCAGAGATGAACACACAATGATTACCAAACACTGGGGACACCTTTATACTATAGGTTCCCTCGTTTACAATTATTCTACTCTTATTTTCAAGCGATAGCGTTATTTCATTGAATTTGCTGTAAAATTGGCAGAATAGGTCATATGACCAGTAAACTAGACCGTTTCTCCCCTTGAATAAAATTCCGAGAGAGTTGTCTCTGTTTTTGAAGATCCCAGTTATAACACATTTCTTTAATTCCGAATCTAGGTAGTGAACAGATTTTAAGAATACCCCGGTTACCAGATTGATGGGTTCGTTAATTTTAGGAATAGGTGCGGGATCCGCTCCGCTTGACTCCATGATCACGACTGACCAATTATGTAATTTCGTTAGAGTTAATTTCTTTTACTACCGGAGTCAAGTTAAAGACTGTTGCCGGCGACCCCTGTCTCTAGCGATTTGCATCCAAATTGATTTTCTATCTTCCTCGGGTAAAATGTAAACCTTCGTTACGAGAGGTTTTGAAAATGTAACTTTTTTCTTTGTCATGATTAAACGGCCACCTTGCGTACCTCCCCTGTTATGGGAGTGTATGTGAAGTGGTCGTCGTGCAGGATTAAACAGTAGGCCCAAGTGTTTGCTTTAAAGTCCTCGTCGGCCTGAATTTCCAATTTTATTTCTACACCCCCGGTTTTTATAGACTCGTCTTGTTTAGAACAGTCGATGACATACAGTGGGCATTTAGTTTTAAAGTCATTAAAATCCAATATTGGGGATCCCACTCTACCGTAGTAAGAGTTTTGAAACAACTTGTAATAATCGTAGTACAGAGCGCTGTTTCCGTTGGTCGGTTCATACGGGTAATATTTAGAGTTTAAATATAATTTTATTTCTCGAATTTTGCATGAATCAAAAAGACTCATATCTTTTACTAAATTGTTCCTTCTATCGGTTTGAAACCCTACAATAACCATTCGAGGGACCTCTAGTCTGGAGCTACACCTGATAGGCCATGATAATACTTTGGTAGTCGTCGGTAGGTTGGGATATTCGTGTATCTCCCATGAGCGGAATGGTATGTGGATAGCAGGATTTTTTTCGATAAATCTATAAAGTTTAAGTTTTGTCGCATCATTTACAGTAATGTGAGGGACCCTCCAGTAAATTTTAGAAATTTTTAAATCTAATGTTCCAGCCGTGGTTGTCAAGGCAGCGTTTAAATCAGTAGAAGATCTTAGCAAAATCAATTCTTGCTTGACGTTTACTAAAACTCTTCTGTAATCTTCTGCGAATCCCAAAAGTAATCGCAAGGGTATAGAATAAACGAAATCCGTGACTGTTTCCGATTGCCCCGGACCCAGCCAGCACGCGCTTTTTAAACTATTTTTCTCTTCACCGCGCAAAGAAACTAGATGCTTTAATGTCGTGGTAAGTCCGACACTTCTAATGCGATCCACGGTTACACCGAAAATCTCAAACCGGATCTCGTCGAATAAAAATGCAATTGCATTGTTTATAAATTTAACATCCTGAGCAGTAGTGTTATCGGTTTTGACGGCGGAAGCTTTGCCTTCAATTATAATATAACTATCAAACGGAGCGGTGATTATGTCTTGTTGTAAGATGGGGATTCTGATTTCATCGTTATTTTTATAAGTAGTAGACGCGTAAGGTTGATGTGTGTGAAACTCCATATTAGTAATACTATCATCATACATAGCTTTATCGTCTATTGCCAGTAGAGCCATTCTTGTAAACTTTAAAACCGAGAGAGCGTAAGAAATTAATGTTTTTCCAACTTAACTCGTTGGCTTTCCGTCTAGGACTAAGCACTTTTATATGTGATGTGTCCCTATGTAGTACCAGCCCCATTGTACCTAAGATGAAGTCTAACCGAAATAGGTTCTCCGCGAAAATTTATAAGGTTTTGATTTTGGTCTTTAAAAGACACACTAATGTTTGTGATACGTTGAGCGATCACAGGCAAGTAAATAACATTCGTAGGTATTTCGATGATTTTATACCCGGGTGGTACGGCCGGATAGAACTCGTGTATTACATGTCCCTCGATACCGTTCAGATATGACCCGCGAGTGATATTGCATTCTACGCGTATGGAATTCACTTTTAAAATATCTACCGGTAAAGGTGACGTGTGTAGTATATTGGCCGGTAATATTTCAGGTTTGAAACCTAGTAGTTTGCCAATATTTGCCGGTTTTTCGAAATTCACCGCCTCTGAGCAATTTAGTTCGGCTTTTAATGTATTGTTGTTAGGTTTTAAACTGAATGTAACTTCTTTTGGTAATTTTCCCGCGATATACTTTTCAATATCTTGGAGTTCATAAGATCCATCAGGAATATGAATTTCTTTATTGTCACCATAATAAAATATATTGTTGATGTTTTTTTCTATATTAGGTATAGAGTTCCAAGTCATAATCTCTATGAGACCGAGTTCGTATCTCCCATTACTGACATCGATAGGGAATGACAGTTCATGTGATAGTACACTACTTGTCCCCGTGAGACAAAACATTACTGCTGAGAAACTTTAAACTCAAGTGTCCACAAACGACTGAATTAAAACTTTGCTCTCTCTTACTATTATAATAAATGTTACAACCTTTGAAGTATTCCAATAGCTCCGGTGGGGGTCTCAGATTACCGAAACTGTCAAAATAATATACTTTATTATTAAGCTTTTTGTAGCATACCCAGTGAGTACCGGTACCACCGCTGGAATCTAAATTTATTATAGCTGTCTCATAAGCCCTGGGGCGAGTGGGTAGGTTATCACGCATAAATACTCCTCTAAAGTTTGGTATTCCCAAGCATTTCGCATAATCCATTAATTCGTAGTTCGTAAGTGGTTTTATTGGTATTTTGATGTTTTTTTTTTCTTGAGCTACGCCTTTTTCTCTTGCCGGAACCTTCTGTTCTGTACGGTCTTAGATATAACCCCTTGCCTTTTCTTTTTGGACCCCGTTTTTTCCTTTTTCCCCCACCAAATTTTGTTTTTGCCTTCATGGCTGTTGTGACCGCCCAAGCTGCGGCTTTTTCCCCAATTGAAGCGTCACTCGATTTTACTCGTTGCCAAGCTCTTTCGGTCAATACTTGGTCCGCGTGCCTCCGGTTTTCCGAATCTTTATATCTCGAGTATGCTATATCGTGTTCTTTACACGCTTGGTCTAATTTATTTATACCCGGATCGCCTCTTGCCAATCGTTTTTTTAATTTAGTTCCTGGTCCGCAATACTGATAACCTCCGGGCAGATGTAATTCGTATGGTAAAGCGTCTATCGCTCTGTTAACAATAGAAGAGATAATACCTCCGCCCCCTTTGACAGTAGAAGGCCGAATGATGCGGGTTCTCTTTGATTTCCCCATTTTATTTGATGTATCTCAGCACCTCGTATAGCTTGTTTAATAGGGTTTCACGTATACAGGTCAGTTCTAGTATTTCTAATGCACTGGGGTGAGAGGTTTCCACTGTATTACTGAATTCATTATACTCTAAAACACCACTGTCGGTTATAAAGTAAATGCGACCGTTTATATATCTAAAGGCCCCACTAACTCGAGCGGGCACACCAAACAATACGGATGAAGTGGACCCCAAAAAGGTTCCCGTGAATGTACATTCGTTTATTTCAAATATGTAATAATCGTCAGCAATGAGAAGTGTTTTACCGGAATTAGTTGAAACAACAGCGTTAATCTTTGACACCTGTTTCCCCAGTATTGTGTTTATGTTGTAGCTTACTTTTAGATTCAGTGTTGGGAATGAAAAGATATATACCTGTTTGTTTGTAAATAACGCAATCTCTCCATTGGGTCTCTGGTAAATGCCTGAAACCTCATAAAAGTCTCTAGGTAAAAACCCCAACCAATCGGTTATCTTTGTTGGCTTAGTATATTCCTCAGGGTATCTATAGCTCGGTATTAAATTTATAACCCACACATAATCTCTAAAGAATGCGAAAATCTTTTTATTAACTATAACAAATGTTTTTATTTGGTTTTTTATCTCACAAATATCTCTGTTCTCTTGCACATACGGTTTATGTGTAGTCGTGGTAGTAGAAGTAGTGGTTGTAGCAGGGGTTGTTGTGGTAGATGTTGTGTTTCCCGCACGTCCATACAAGAACTGGACAGCCAGTATGTCGTCTTTACTTAGAGTATATTCATCAAGCGATGTGATATTTTCGGGGTCGCGGTATAAAGGATACATTATAGAACTTTTATCATATGAATGGTCTAAGCCTAAGGCGTGACCAATCTCATGTAAAATAGTTAAAAAGAACGATGAATTTCCATGTTGAGGTAGTGACATTGAAAAATCCCAAGTCTCTTCAGAATCCATATGGATATCGGTTTGATTGTAATGTGGGGTGGGGAGAAACGCGTGTCCAAGGACGGTCCCAGGACCGTCAAATTCGTAATAACAAGTATCATGGCGTGAATAAAAGAAATGTTTTCTATCGTTGGAAAATGATATAATAATTGTAGGGTTTTTAAAATCTCTTTTAAAAGTTACATTTATATGTCTTCCCCATAGAGCGAAAGCTTTTTCGATAATTTCTGGGTGTAAATTATTCCCAAACTGGAACCATGTTATCTGAGTGCTATTCCATTTCCTGTTAGGGATTGCTGAAAATGGTAGTAGGACATCCTTATTCCCACACCTGGGTTGAGACATTAACTGTAGTGTTTCATTATCTAAAATACCAGTGCTGTTTAAACTGAAAGTGTCCTGGAATAATCTAACTGAATTATGTATATCCTCGGTCTTGGCGTTTTCATTGAGGTAACCATAGCGTGTAAGATACTCTACCGTCTGGTTGCACAAGACCAAGGGCAATAGAGCTATAAATAATAAAACAGACCCCATCCTTAGTGTTCAACACTTAACAAGCATCTGATTGTTCCTCGAGGTCAAACCCCTATTTAAGGCCATCATCATTAGACTCTCTTGTTTCTGCTTACATCACCACTGCCATCAACCATCATGTCACTTTCTAAAAGACTGGCTGTCTGACCTTTACCAACAGCGAATAATTCCTCCCAATTGAGATAATCATCCTCACCGGCTGTAGGTAATGACACGGTTCTGCCCGACTGTTTCTGATTGATGTAGTTGAAAAGTAATACTCCAAATTTTCTCAGGTTTTTATCGTGATATATTTTATTATTTTCGATTTTACCTTCGCACTTTGCTAAACGGTCCTTCATTTCATTCAAGGTCAGTTGTTGGTTGACCAAGTTAGTGGTTACCAGCGTTAATTCTTTTTGTACAAATGCTTTTGTAGCTGCATCCTGACTGTTTACAGGGTTATTCAGATTAATAATTTTATTATTATTGGCATTGTAGTCACTGTTTTCGGTGTGTAAGCAGATTTTTTTTTATGGTGTGTAGATTAACAGCATCACTGTCTTCAATGGGATCGCTGATATTTTGTAATCTTTTTCCTAGGAATGTGTATCCATCCTTGACTGTGGGAATACTTTTTATATCAACATACACTTTTGTAGCGGCATCTCTGGAAGCCACGGGGTCGCCCAAGTTAGTTAGTCTTTTCTTTTCAATATCGAAATTCCCTTCAGGTGTTAAATTAAATCCGTCTCCTTTCGGACCTTTGAGATCCTTTTGATCACCCTTTAGGGTACGTCCAAACTTGTCGATGGTCATTTTAATAATGCTTTATATCTGCTGTTACCGGCACCTCTTATATAACCTGCCTCCCTCAGCTCTTCAATAATACTTATGATTTCGTTAGCGTGCACCCGGTTACCGGTTTCAGTGGACATACAGATATGTTTGAGTCGTGCCACTAATTCATTAATATCATCCCAGTAAATTATGTTGCGGGATCTTTCATTTTTCCACTCTACACCTCTACCCCTCAATGGAGGAAACAGGATTCTAATAATTTTTTTATATTTTGTACCTCTTGTTCCTTTGAGCTTTCCATTATATCTATAACCCTCTCTATGAGCATTACAAGCCGTCAGTATACTTTTATATGTTTTCATATCGTTTTCGGTGGTTGTTTTTTTATCCGGAACATTTTTAAAAATGAGTTCATACAATCCCTCGGTGTTGCCATAGTTTACACCCCCTATAATTATATTACCATCGCTATCAAAGTCCATTGTTTTATCTCCAATCATTAAGGTTTGATTTTCATACCTAGGTCCATACGTATAGTCTATAACTTTTTTACTGGTAATGTCTTTTAAAAAGGTTTTCATATATTCTTTGGTTAGGCTGTTATTGAAGTGTTCATTCACTAGCTCGGATGCAGATGATTCAGACACCAAGTCTGACAGTTGTGTTGTAGTTGCTCTTGGAGTCGAGGAAACAGAGGGAAAAAACTCATCCTCACTGTAATCCATGTTTTCCATTCCTTCTTCTTCCTTGATATCCTGTTTTGATTCCTCCTCCTTTTTTATTTCTGGCTGATTAACATTTTTTCTCAGTTCCTTCAGTAGAGGGTTATATTGTTTTTCTAATTTAATATCTGTCTCTTCGATACCTTCTTTGAACATTTTATATTTACGCCTGATGGCGTTTCGCAACTTTATTAGTTGCTCTGTCAGTTGTTCGCTCTTGCGTTTCATATTTGCAAATGATTACCCGGGGTGGATTACTTCTAATTTATGGCATTTCCACCTGTCTTATAAACATAGCACGCTTCTTATACCTCTTTATATAATTGATAACATCCAAAAGTGAAACTCCTTTACTCAAGTCTAAGTCTTTATAGTATCTCTGTTCTCTTGCATCAAATTTGGGAATCATATAAGGTATAGTAAAACTCTTAAATACAAAAGTTCTTTTCCAACCATTTCTCCATTGAGGTATTTCCGAAATAATGTACCTATCCCCTTCGATAGTGTCTTCCATATATTTCTTTAAAGCGATAAGCGGTCTCTGATCATTTATGTGTTGTAATAGGAAACTGTTTAAAAGCCAAAACTCGCTGGGATTAGCACCTGTAAATGCTCTCCATTGGTCGAATAACTTTTGGTTTGTCACTGTGTATACTCCCCTGTTTAGAGATATTCCAAATTTTTCACAGTGTATGGGTAGAGTGGGTAACGCTTCTTTTAGAAATTCTACTGTATAGAGTCCTTGACATAGGTTGTTAACACCGATATATGGTTTATTACGATAGCCTTTGGGAATACCATCAGGTACAGGACCATAAGCTGTATTATAGCTTATATCTATGTAACATTTCAAAGATAGTGCTAATTTGTAGATTTTTAGAGGTGATCTAATCGGTATGGTTCTCTCCGTAAGCAGTATACACTTGCTGGCATAGGGTATTTTACTTCCGTATTCCAACATTCTATTGCATATTTGTGTAAAGTTTACACTACCGTGGAGGTTACGTAGTGGTAGGGGTTGGTCAAAGATATCGGGAAATGGTCTAATCCTGGATATTAGATTTTGAGGGTCCCTCACTGTACAGTTTGCCATGTCTTCATGGTATATTACTAATTCCAAAGGGATATTTTTCTTTTCACAATGAAATAAAAAGTTTAACCATGTTTCACGGTTATATGTCCGCTCACTGGCAGATATCATCAAAAGTACCACAGGGGGTAGCATAGCTGAATATGTGGGCCTCTTGTGTCGCCAACACCTTTTATTAAATTGATAGCCATGTGGGGGTTTACGACTACAGTAATTACCACAAAATCTCTTTTTATCCTTATAATAAAATGTACAAAGATTGGACTTGACGTTGTGTAGTTTTCTTTTGAACCCTGTCAAGTCGTTAAATGTATAGATGCGAACCATTATATTTCCGTAATAAAAGTGTCCAAACCAACTCTGTACCGCCCCTTATAAGGATCACGAGTCTTATCAATTACAATGAATCCATAATTATCAACCCATGCTTTACCACACATTTCTTTGAATTTCTCAAATGGCATATCGGTGGTTACATGGTCATTATATATATGTCTTAGATTTGTTTCATCTTGCTTGAACAGGATAATAAAGTTGCAGTTGTCCCTGATAAGTTGTTTTGGGATAGCACTGTATGTCTGACCCAAATAAAATGTATCAATATTCTTGTGTCTCCCCATGGAAAAATAATTACGAATATTATCGTGTTTCTCACATGATATATCATCGAAAATCATAATAGAATTCCTTTTACTGTCGTTTGGATGAACTACTAGTTTATTATCATCATAGGCGAAATATCCCACCTCTCTAGGCATTACCTTTTTTAATAATTGATATTTCGGTTGGTAAAGAGACTTTGAAAAGACATAAATGTTTTCGAATCTTAATCCATTAGGGTCAAATAGTAAGTTGAATAAAACATTTGTTTTACCACAATTAGACGGGCCAGCTATAATGCAACGAATGGAATCGGGTAATAATACTCCATGCTTATTATTTTTTACAACACCAGACCCCATTACTATGTCGTAATTTCTGACAGGAAACGTGATATCCTGTTTCTCAGCCTTCATCCTGAGCGATTAGATAGTAGTCACGACCGCAAGATAATTTATACCGCCGCGTCCCGGATACTGTGGTCGCTCATTACGACTTGGCCTTGTCACGGATTTGTAATTTTCCCTTCACCAAGTCCTTCACATTTACCCAAGAGTCATAATTACTGTCGAAATTGAACCACCTGACCTTCACTTTATCTTTTTTACGTTGCAACACTTTCTCGACGAGAT
The DNA here is from genome assembly GCA_030545055.2 of Neoaliturus tenellus. NCBI lineage: Eukaryota > Metazoa > Arthropoda > Insecta > Hemiptera > Cicadellidae > Neoaliturus > Neoaliturus tenellus. Next base: position 113,907,240 of record CM061533.1, read on the forward strand.
AGACTTCACCTACTTTCGACTTTAATAACTCTTCGCTGTAGAAACCTCCTTTTAGTATTTCACCATTATGGTCTTGCAAAATGTACGTTACCGGTCTCGTGGGTTTTATGGCGTAGACTGTAAATACCTCATTAGACCATGAAGGTAGATAACTTTTTTTGAAAACTCTTTTGTATTTACTGATTCGCACTTTATCACCGAGTTGAAACTTGGGTTTTTTATGGGGGCTTTTCCTAATATTATTAAGTTTTTTTTAAAATAGTTTTAACATGTTTTTGCCTTACATCTTTTGGTTTCATGCCTATACTGCTATGTTTTGTATTGTTGTAAGACTTTACTATTTCTGGTAGAATACTTAACCATTCGTAACTCCCCCTGGCTGTAAATAGTTTCCACATACGGGACTTTAGTGTTCTATTTAATCGTTCTACAATACTTGCTTTTAATTCAGAAATGATAGTGTATAGTATGATAGTGGTTAATATTATACTGTTTCATAAGTTTGTTAACATGTTTATTAAAAAATTCATTTCCTTGGTCCGTCTGAAAGTTTTTCATTTTATATTTGGCTAGGATCGGTTCTAAGGCTCTTGCTACTTCAGGACCCGATTTGTTTTTAATAGGAATGGCAAAAGCAAATTTTGTTAAACAGTTAATTATAGTCATTATATATTTATAACCTTTGTTAGTTTTCGAATATGGTTGCATCTCCACAAGATCCGCTTGATAGAGATCATTTAACCCTTTTAGTGTAACTTTTCTCCTGACATAGTTTTTCCTACTTGGAGCATGAAGTTCATTAGCAATAGCTTCCCTTACATCCATCTTTAAACTAATATTTTTTATTTAGTCTTTTTGTATTTAAACCCCCAATTCTACTGCCCCTGCCACCGCAGTAGAAAGCGTGGCAGCCTTCCAAATTAGTTGCTGCCCCCGCACCCCATTTTTTTTATATTTTTATACAGAAATGGTTAAGTCCTCCTGCAGGTTTTTTTATATTTTTTTATAACCATAGCCCCAACCATCGCTATGGTTTGTGAAGGCCTTCCAAATTAATTGCCTCCTCCATTATTTTTCCACACTCGCTCACACATACAGGTTTACGGACTTTTCAGCCGCGCCAGTCACCTTCATTCACACCGGGCTTTTCGAAGGCGAAATCCAAACCCTCCTCGGGTCAGGGCATCTCAATCTACTAGGCCCTTAGTCCGTGGCGGTCGTGGGAAACACAATGTTTTACTGTTTTTAGGCAAACCCACTCATCTGTCAGGACTTACCAGGGATTAACCATGCCTTGACAGGTGACCTCTCCATGGACACACACACACACACACATACACACATTTTCTTTATTCATTTAAAACAGTCTTTACAATATTTACAAGGTTATGACAGGTTAAGACATTATTATGTGCAGATTCATAGTGCATGTCATATTTACGCATGACCTCCTTGACTCTGTTTAGAATATTTATACCGTTAGGCACAGGGTATCTCATAAAGCAGGGGACAAAACCATCTTTCTTTGCTCTCTTTAGCGCTCTTTTATATCGTCTTTTTTCTGCCCTAATACATTTATATTCCATTAAGCCATACTGTTTGTAGTATGCATCCTTCTCCAGGACACAGAATACATGTTTCAACCCCTCGTCTTCTGTCATAACAGCAACTTTGGGTGCTTGGTCAACTAATTTCCTGGTTAGGTTTTTATTGTTTTCCAGTGCTAGATTCAAGGTATGTGTCAATTCAAAGTTTTCTCTCCTTAATTTATACTCCCCATACTTGCGAATTGTAGGTAGGACTACTTCAAATACCCAATCCTGGAATCTTTCAGCTACTTTCATTTTGGATCTCATAATTAATTGATATAAACCTGGTTCACTAATAAGAACTGTGTCTGGGTGCAAGGGTAACGTTTCGTTACCCTTGAAGTTTACGCATTGTACTTTGTATTTTGCTCTGACATGGTCAATGATTGCTTTCTTCGAATTTTCATAACCTAGTATCTCACATATGTCTTTCGCTTTAAACCATGGATTGTTCTCAGAATCGAATAAGACAGTTACAGGGCTGTTATCAAATATGTAGGAATGTAGTACTGACATATTTGAGGTTAGGAAACACGTCTGTTCGCTACGGAAGCTGGGCATAAAGAGAAAAAATAATTTAATAATTTTAATAAATTAAATAATTACAGCCAATCACAACGTGACACGCTTATTTTTAACCAATCACAAGCTTTCTAATTATGACCAATGACGACACACTTTTGAAAGGTTAACTGCTTGTGTCACAATATTGAGGTCACCCTTCCCCTCCCCCTCCCCCCGCCTCTCTCTCTCCCTCCATGGCTAGCTCTCTCTAGTCTCTTCAGTCTGCCACCATGCTTCTAACAGTTATAGTGTTTTTAAGTAAAGTGTTTTTTGGGGGTCGGGAGAGGAGGAGGGAGGAAAAATTATCGGCTTTTAGGGAATTGTGTAACGAGTTGGATGAAATTGAAAAGAGAAGGGATTTTCTTTATAAGAAGAAGGCGGAGATGATGGATTCATGGGTGAGTTGGAGGGGGAATGCCCCTACTCTTTCTTACTTGTTGTTCTCGGGAGTTAGTTGTGGTGTGGTGTATAGTAAGATGTTTCTAACGGTGTTTGTGTTTTTACAATGGTTGGGGGGTCCCTATAATACTTTTGTTCAAGAGAAATATTTGAGTAGATATTTTGAATTAGAACATAAGATAAACGAAATGAAAAAGGAACAGCAGGAGTTAGAGGAACTTATTGAGTGGTGGGACTAATAGGTAAGTTTAGGTTGTTTAAATCCATAGGGTACTGTGTCGTAGTTATCTTCTAGTTTTCTTTTAGGACCAGTAATCTTAAACTGTTTGATTTCAGTGACTGTTACAATATTTTTATCTTTTGTGCGTCTGATTCTATTCTCTTCGACTTGTAATACTTGAGCGGATTCACCGAGTACCATCTCTTTCAATGTCTGAAAGTTAACCAATTTAGATGTCTTGAGGTTCAGTGTTAGGCCTTTTACTTTACATACAGGAATTAGTTTCTGTTTGTTGGTAGACCATACGAGGTAGGCATAGGTTTTCGGCCCTCCAGATACAAACTCTACTATGTAGGACCCGGGTCCGTACTCTACCAACTCGTCGGTCATTTCCCCAAGGTAGTCCCCTGTAGGCACTTTATACAAATTACCTCTCAAGTAATATATTACCGAATCTGTATCATAATATAGGACTTGACCTCCCAACTTTTCAAGATGTTCATATAATTTAAGTCGGGCATGGGCAGTAGTGTAGGCCGCGATCACAACATTCACATTTCTCAACGCCTCTCCCACCTCATCAATGTACTCCCAGCTAACAACTAACACTTCTTCATTGATAACCTGTATCATGTTTATCTTTATTTCAGCACTAATTAACATTTGAAAGAAATCTTTCGGGTCTCTAACAATTGAGGCTTTGGTTTGGTTCTCCCTCTGTCCGAATTTCCCCAGAAAGAATTCAACATTAATTTTGCCAAAGACCTTAAACCCCCATTCTTAGCAATCTTGTCTTTCTCCAATTTTATTCCCTCATGTACAAAATAGTCTGCAATATATTTTTCTTTATCTTCCTCAGTCATACACCAAATAGGAAACCCTGACGCCTCCTGTTTCATTTTCAAAAATTTATTAATAAAATCAGTAAACAATCCCCCGTTTTCATATGTCGCTACTTGATATTCCCAGAGTTCATACATGTCCAGAATTACATATCCCTTCTCTACTGCCTTTCTAATCTCCTGCATTGTCCAAGTCCCTACCAATGCCCTCTCATTACTTTCATGAAAACATTCCCCCTGATTTAAAGTCTCTCCACAAGTTTGACACAAGACAAACATTAATTTGTTGTTCATTTTTACTGGGAGCACAGGGTGGTATAGGTCCCTAGGCGGTAAGATTTTACACTTGAGCAATCCTTCTACGCCAAGTCCCCGCTCTCTGCACTCCCTATCTCCTACATAAATTTCGGGGTGGCCTACGGGGTAGTTACAGTATTTATTTACGTACGGATAAAGAGAACAAACATCTACGTACTGAATAGTTTCTCCCTCCGAGCATTTGTGATAAGCTTTCGCATTACCGGTCCTACCTCCAAAAAATGAATCTCTCGGGTCAAGGGGAAGACTGTTCAGTATCGGTAGACTGTCCAAGTGTTTGAGGTTCTCATCCTTTTTCGTTTTCCTAAACTCGCACTCCCACATTTCAATAACATTACTTCCGAGTTTCTCAATTTTCTTTAAAGTCCTCTGATAACGCAAGTGAAGTGAATCAGAGGGATCCTCCTTCAGAGGGGCCTCCCGGCTGTAAGGGAAACATTTAGGGCAACCGTGCCAGTAACACCCATGAAATTCATAAATATTCTCCCCATCAAAACCGTCTACTTTCGTCCCATTAATTTTAACTTCTTTGCCTCGGCCTGCATGCTCAATCCTAACACCACGCTTCTCCTCTTCCCACGATAGCCACTGTAGGGCTACGGCTGACTGATTGTCCGTTAATCGGTACCCACCTTTCGGGATCAAGCCAATTGTATTAGGTTTTAGGAATTTTCGGCGGAAAGCCAGGTTACACGCGCTGGCAATAGTCACGGCCTCTAGAAACGGGTCTACGCTGCATTCTTTTAAAAATAAGGCTCTGAATTTAATACACGCCTGCGCCAGAATCTCAACATCCGAAATGCAATACTCCAAAATTTCTTTTTGAAAGTCAAATACATAGCCACTGTTCACTTGTTCATTATACCATTTTTCAAAGTCATTGTGGGGTTTCTCAAACATCGACTCAGGGCAATAAAACTCTTTCGCGGGCATCGGGCCTACATAATTTTGATTTGCAACTGTGTTGAATAGGTGCGGGAAATAGCCCTTCTTTTTCTCGGAAGGCAAGTCAAACGCTTTCGGGAGTGCAGCGAGGGGCATGGGGAAATAGCTTAGGGAATCAACAAATCTAACATTATCCATTTCCATTAAAATAATCTTGGATCCTCTCATTACAAGTTCAGGTGTGAATTTAGTCTCTTCCAGAGTATACTTTAAAATGAATTGGAAATCAAACCCCTGTCCATTATGTGCAATGACACAAACATCTTTAAACTTTTTCCTGACTTGCATCACATACTCCATAAACTGTTTTACCGGGTCCTCTTTGAAAATCTTTGTACGGTTTTTGCATGCCATACAGAAGCCTGAACCTAGACACTGTCCACAGAACTGCTGGCTTACGCATAGGTTAACTTTATGAACTTTTTTCTCTGGGTCAGATGGAAGGTTTTCATCTTGTCTGGTTTCAAAATCAAAGAAAATAAATAAGTAGTTTTTCCCCTTCGGTTGGCTTTCATTAGGTTTCATGTAACATTTATGGTTAGGGTCCATAAACTCTTCGCATACTTTACAGTACATCTCCCCGCACTGATGGGGCCTGGACCTTTCTTTGATCATTACTAGTTTACCACAGTCAAGACATTTCTTTACTAACTGACATTTATCGATTTTGTGAGCTATAAAACAGGCCTGATTTTTATAAGTCATGTTACATTCAGGACAATCTATTCCTTGGTGCTCCAGCTTACAGGGGGGTGAGATAGTCTGGCAAGTAGGACAGATATTAGAGCAGCGGTGTTTAGGTTTATGGTCATAGGGGACATGGCATGCTTCACAGAAATACTTGCATGCAAAGGCAGCAGTTAGTGAATTGATTACATTATAATGGCCATTATGGAAAAGTAAATTAATTTTGAATTTTGGGTTTTCGACTCGCCCCTCAAAGTAAACTTCGCGACCTTTACAATCATAGTTGTAGACAGTGATTTTGAAGTTTGTTAAATGATCTTGGAATTTCTCAAGTTCGGGGATACCGGCTCCACCATCGGATATCTCAACACGCGCTCTACGCATAAGCTCTTGGGCTCTAACTGTCTGTCTTCTTCTACGGTCTTTTTTAATCAAATTATAATCTGAATCACCGGTAACTTTAGCCATTGCGACTACTATCGCCCTAGGCAGACACAAGTTGTCTTTATTATTAATAACAACAATCCCATTCCTAGCTTTACACTCTTCTTCAAAAGTGTTATAAAATCCAGGCCTAACTTTTCCTTTACCTACTGGAAGATTAACTCGAGTACATTCTACTTTGAAGGTGTCTGTCGATTTAATTGATTCCGAATTACTTTGAATAATTCCTCCAAATATTTCCCACAAAACATCTTCAGTTACTTCGTTGAAGGGCCAAAAAGCTACGTACCCCGGGTCTTTAGATTTTAAATTTAAACTCTGTAAAGTAAAACCAAGTTGATCGTTTTCATGGCATTGGTCTTTTACTTCATTCACAATCTTAGCAAAACCTTGTCTTAGCCAATCAATTTCATTTGTTTCGGGAGGGGGGTTAGAAAATTTGAAAATCGTTCTAAGCCCATATAATCTGAATTTCTTTATGTAAGTCTGGTCCTCACTAAGAACATTAACAGGTTCGACAACCGACTCCATTACGTCCGTTCGCTACGAGAGCCTGACGCAAAGAGAGCGAGAACAAGCAGCGGTCAGCGGTATAATTACCGACCAGCCAATCAGAGCGCTGCACGCCCATTATCCACCAATCAGGAACCTTCTTATTCCAACCAATCACAGCCATGGTATTCTTCTGTTGCAGTAAACCACGGCGAGCTCTTCCTTGTCCCGCCGGAGGAGCTGGAGGGGGTGGTGGGAGGAGGAGAAGCAGCGGGAGGAGAGGTGGCAGCAGGAGGGGAGGTGGCAGCGGGAAGAGAAGAGGTGGCAGCAGGAGGAGAAGAAGAAGAAGACATGGAAGGGGAAGAGGAGGAAGAAGAGGAGGAGGAGGAAGAAGAAGAAGGAAGAGGGCAGGGGGATGGGAATGAAGAGTAATGTGTAAATATTATAATATATAGTTTAGTATAGTTTTTTTAACCAATATTGTAAATATATAGTCTAATACAATTCTACTAACCCACAACCATAGTTTTTATTCCACACCTCTGCCATAGAGTATTATAGTGTATAACATATACCTTATAGTATATGGTTTATAGTGTGTACTTTATAGTGAATGGTATGAGTTGGTAACACTGCAGGGAATTCGCAGGGAAATTTTGGGAAAACCCTGGGGGTTGGCAACCCTGCTTCCTTTTCCCGCCAAACCGGAAGTGACGTCACACAAAACCGGAAGTTGTCCGCTAGGGGAGCCACTTCTACTTATAACATTACATAAAAGCGTTCAAGTTGAAATTAATAAAATGTAATATATTTATATAATTATTAATTATAATAAATTTATATTGAATTATTAAATATAAGCAACTTCAAGTGAAACTTGTCAAAGTTAATCCACTGGGAGTACCGGCAGTGGTTTGGACTTCAGAAGTACCTTCAATTTACTTGAAGTTTATACAGACGGAACAGGCCAGAATGATAATATACGACATATGTTTCCAGATGGGGTTTACCTGGCCCCATTTTATGTAACTTCAACCATAAAAGTGTCACAGTTGAAGTCTCTGGTGGCATAGAAAAGCAAGCAAGGGCATAATGTATTGCTAGAAATATATTTCACTCTCGTAAAAAGTTATTTGTTCTTATATTTAACTTAAATATGGCAATGACCCTAAGTTGGGTGCTAAATTATACGTTGGCATTACTGATTATAAAAAGAGTATAGTATAACAACTTAATATTTTTATAGTTTTATTTTTATTTTTCTTGTTTGATGCTTGTTAATAATGCTAATCATGAACCATTTGCTTTATTCTATATTATTGAATGTCATCGATAAGAGAACTCGATATAAATCAATACCTCCGCCGTAGCAGACATGCTTACTCGGCGAGCATTCCCATTTATCGAGGGAATGAAAATATAAGAAAATGGTGTCGACAAAAATTTTAAAACTTAGGCCTATTTTTGACCTTTTGAAACCCCATAAAGTCCCGTTCCCTAAAATATATCTGGTCCTACACCTCCTTACCAAATTACATCAAGATCTGAGGCACTTTTCAAAAGTTATCCGTACCACGGACACATATTTCTATATACAGGGTGTCCCGGAACTCTCTGGAACCCTTTCTGTTCTCTTCATCGAGACAGACATATTTTACAATACAACCATCCGTCCCGGTGCCTGGTTTTCTGTTTGTTCTTCCGTGTGTAATTTTTGCTTCACTCATGAGATTTTTGAAACCACTAAAGGTATTAAGTTGAAACTTGGCATGACAATTACATACTTCAAGATAATTTTACCTATAAATTTAGACATTTCTACCATTTCCTTTTTCAATATGATGGCCATTTTAAATTTTTAAAGTTAAATATCTCAAAATGTATAATATTATCAGAATATTAAAACCCTTTAAATTTTAATAGCCTTTTCATGAATACTAATTTAAAAAAAAAAAATCCGACCTGAAATAACGGAGAAATTGAGATTTTCTAAACGAAAACACGTTTTATGTATTAGTTATCCTAATAAAGCGCTTAAAATGCACCTGATCCTCTACCTATTTAGTATATTACACTATAAGGCCTTGAGAATCACTATTGATTAGGATTCTATAGGGTTAATCTGTAACATATGGCTTAAAACTTAGCCTATCTCATAGATATTCAACGCATAACTCAAGTGGTACTGCAATAGCTACGTGTACGGTACACATCCATTGTATGCATATCACGTCTATTCATCTCATGTCACTTAAGGATGACTGTCAGCAAGTCTTAGTTCACAATATTTAAGCATTTCACTTTATAAACAAATTTAATTAATATCCTACATGATTTATAAACAAAAATAGAATTACGGTAATTTATTACGGTTTGAATTAAGTGCGTGTATTCGATCAAAATGTTTATCTCCTTTATAACCTACCATAAAACACCTAAGCATTTTTTTTAAATTTATTTAGATAAAGAAGAGCCCACAGTTCAAACATTAATGTAGTATGGGCTCAATTCGTTTAACTAAATTGAAGGTTTAAATGCCTGTCGTCAAGTGATCCTCTAGTCTTAATAATATCTCGACTACAGCTTTTTCATATTCCAAGAATACATCTTCAGGTCAGAACGTCCGTTGTCACTTATTAAATGAGATTATATAATCTCATTTAAACGAATTAAAGAGTTAACGAATTAACGACATTTTAACGAATTATTACAATTCGTTTACATTATTATATTATTCAACTTAGACTATCTCTTAAGAAATCTTATACTTTAGCAAATCTTTTGTGTTTTATAATTTTGAGTGAATCGTCAATTTTATACATGTGTTTGAATATACATCCAATATTAATGATATACAAATAGTTTTAATTTTTATGTTGTCAGAAGATATTATGAAAAAACTGTTATGTATTTGTTCATAAATAAGCTATGTACAGAAATAAATTACTGACTGATGTATTGAAAACACATCTTATAGTTGTAGTTCACTTTCTTCAAATTCATCATTGCTAACCCAAATTAGACATGAAACCCCGATGAATTGGTTTACATATGCAAAATTATGTGAGAATACAATGTATAGTACTAAACATATAACCCAAGTAAATCTTTAGAGCCTAACAGTATGCAACCAACCCATTCAACATACTAGTACCGAGAGAGGACCTCAACCCATGTGCCCCCCGCAGCTAAAGCACTCCGCCCCCCATCGACACAACTCTAGATATTCCACAACGTACAGTAGTAGTATTGCCGAATATCTTTAACTCTTGGTAAAACATAATTTTATAGTTCATATTTCTGCTCAAATTATAAAAACAATCACAAACACAGGCAACTGTCCCTTTTTTAAGTCCATGATTTGCTCTCATAGCATAATATAGACTTTTGTACTTTACACAGAATAAACAGTGTATTTCCTTTAAATCAGATTTCTTATATAAACGGCAACCCTGTTTGGAAAAGTAAATATTGACAGTGATACTCTCAGGTGACATTACCTCTGGGATGTAAACTCCTGTGAGACAAAATTTCAGATATTTTATTTATTTATATTTACGTTTCTCAAGTTCTAAAGACCTATTGTACTAATATTATATTTTAACAATCTTTATCCATCGATATTTATGGAGAATTAACCAAAAATAATTTTATGAATATGTCATTGCATGGAAAATATTTTTTGTATCGAAAAGTAATTTTTCAGTAGCCTAAATTTTTTGACACAACGATTTAAATAAAAATAATAATTAACATATTACTAGCTTTAACGTGAATTTAAATTTAGTCTGCTACGAGAATGATCTACCATCTGACACAAAGATTCTATTATTCCTTCCTTAGGCTTAATATCTTACCAACCAGAGATAACACAAGTTGGCTATCCAAAGATTTTTTCAGCACTGTTTAGGTACTATCTGTGTGTTTTAGAATATGTGGTCCATTATTTTATTTTGATACAACGTTATTGTGATTATAGGTATAGCCTAAACTTCTTACACTATGAAATTGAGCGAGAGAATTATGGCAACATATAAGATTTGAAAACAATCAGAGTAATTTTTTATTAAAATATTCACTAAGACAAAGTTTGCTCAAAATGGGTCATTTACTTTGTTGTTGTCAGTATGTAATGACGATTATAATTATCCTAAATCTTTTTGTTATTTTTACAACAAATCTCGTATTTACTAATAAAATTATACAAGTTTTCATACGTATAATATTACTGTATAATAGTCCTTTTTTTAATTGATGACTCACGAGAATATTGGGGTGGGGGAGAGATTTAAACTGTAAATAAAACGTTTACACTCGTGACTGCTACCAATAATATTGTAAAACTGATACACAATATGTTGTGATGTAAAATTACCAGCTGGTATGCAACAGTGAGATAAAACAAAAACAACAACAAAAACAACAAAAAAACCTAAGGGCTCCAGCCTAGGGATATTAGCAAGGATAAACAACCCCCCACCACCATCTCTCCCTAGAAGGATCAGGTTTAAAAAAAGGACTATAGTATACGTGTTGCTCGAAATCGAGAAATTTATTTTCATACAATACAAATGTTACTTTTGACATCCGACCGTCTGTAATTACCAAAAACTACACGTATTTACTACAGCTGAATATTAACAGATGTTTAAAATGCTTATTTCAATCCCAATGTTATTGTAATGAGAAATTTTCAGATTTCCTTGGTGGATAGCGCCTTTATTTTCAGTCCGATTTTCATCCATTTTTGCGGAAACAACTACAGACCAAGCTCTATCCATCGACACCAAAAACTTTAAAATCGGTTGAAAATTGTAGGAGGACTTCTCTACACACAAAAAAAAACCCTTAGCGTAAAAAATGAGTATAAATCTTATAAACAGTTTTTTTAATTATTTTTTTTTATTTATGGTTTACATCTATAAATTAATAAACAAATTGATTTGTATACTATAATCTACAACTTAAAAAAATTATAGCATTGATTGTTTTAAGACCAAAAGTGCTTAAATATGTTCATTTAATCTTCAGAGGTAGGGAGTAAATAATAAAAAGATTATACAAAATCGTAGCTAAAATTAAGATAAAATAAGTTATTGAATTTATTTCAAGAGCCAGACGAATTTAATGGCATGCAAATCTACTCATAGAAGAGAGTATGTTTTAGTTAACTTGGAAACTAGTTACATTCTGTTTAAAGGTCATGATATAGGAATTTTGTATAGATTTTAAAGAACAAATTAGTGTAATATTTATTAATTACAATATAAAGTATTTAACGCTCACTGTTCGTAAAGAATCAATTTACTTGTTCTGTTTTTATTCACTAGTAAAGTTCTTCATAAATGCTCTCTTACTTTGTTCAGTAAATTATATCACGCTTATGATAAACATATTGATATTTAATGTTTGCACTTTTGGAAAGAAGTGTTCACAACAAATAATATGTCAAAATTTTAATGTTGAGGAACGCAAATTATATCAACAGAAAGCTTGGAAGGATAAAATTAAATATCAGTGTTTCAACACTATCCTACATTTTTGCTGACGGCAAATATATTCTTTCTTTTCAGTCGCTTATCAAAAAGTCAACGCTCTGCTTTCATGTCATAGGAATGCTGTATTGTGCCCTTGAGCCGTTTACTGAAAGGGGTTTCCGTTATTAAAGAGGACATGAAAGAAACAAATTTACCCAAAGATTATTGATCACATAAGAGGACATCTCTTTGGCTCAAGAATATTTTTAAATGACAATCGGATGGTATTTATTTACTTTATTATTGTTTTTTTATTATTTTTTTTTTTTTGCAAACCCGATTAAGCCATAGAATTTTATATAGCTATAGAACATTTATATTAATTTTCGTTCTTTAAAGTAACTCTATATCTTCGTTTAACTCAAAATCAAGTTTTTCGTCGAATGAAATAAATGTTGACTTCATGTAATTTCACTTTTATACCTCAACAAACTTAGCCAGACGTATTCATGTGTGATAAGCAGACCATTTGAAATGTTATAAAATTTAGATAGTCAGAAATTTCAAATTGAATTTGTAACTATTCGAATAAACTCTAACTAGACTACAACTTTCTTAGCCAAACCACAAAGCTGAAAGTTTTAAATTGAGATTTGGTTTAGTCACTTAATTTGCTTGAGAATTTTCTCGTTTCAAATGTTCAATTAATAATGCCTTATTCAAAACTTACTTTATCTTAATAAAAGGTTTATTAATTAATAGTATTACTAATTCTCTATCAATTAACGTAAAATAGTGATCACTGTATGAGGTTTACCATTTATTCTATTGTTAAAAAACCTACAACTTCAAATAAATAAACTAAACATTATTATTGTTGAACTTAAGGCCTTTCCATGCAAAAAAAAAAAAAAAAAAAAAAAAAACACTGCTTACAGTTAAGAATTTATCATTCCCATCTGAGAGAGAACCTTTAACAAGGGAATCTTTTCAGCATACAAATAACCTTCTACGGACAGAAAATGCTAATAACTTACTTTCAGTGGCATCTGTCCCTTGGTACTTTCAACCACTTAAAACATTGTTCGAATCCATCTAATAAATATTGTTTCAATTGCATTAGACTGTAAAATATTCTACTATGAAATAAAAAAAAACACATCACTAGGCTTACAGAATGAATATAAAGTAGCGAAAAAAAACACCAACCCATTATTTAAATACAACGCTTTTTCCTACATTAATTATTTGGGATTTAAGAATCTAATTGAGTAGAATTCGTAATACATAACTTAAAAATGTTATATATGTATTATTATAAATTAGTAATTGTTCTATGATAACCTATGAACTTATGTGATTGATTGACAGGTTTGTGTATTATCCACTTTCTTTAATTTCTTCAAACTTTGAATTAGTTACTACGGAATAAAATGGCTTGTTTCCTACTCAAGAATTTTTAAGTTCCAAAAATAATCATTATGTTTTATAGCAATTTGTTCTTGTTTATGTAATATTCTTTATCAAACAAAACCAAATACCTGTTTTTACAGAAAAAATTAGTAAGTATGTTTTACTGCTGGAATTAAACCATTAATAAAAATCAAACACAGATCTTGTATTAATTTTTAAAGGGATGTTTATTTAAAAAAAAATCATTCGATAATTCATCGATTTGTTAACAGTTAAAAACTTTTCAAACAACGATAACTACAAAAAGAGAAAGTCTTTTTTTTATTTAACTATTACAAATGGCTATAAACAAAAAATGATTCACAAGTTGATAAAAAAAGAAAATAAGCAAACAAAAAATATCTTAGAATGAGCGTCAGTCGAGCGACGAATCAAAATATATAGTCCATTCTTTTTATAACCCTTTATAAACAAAGCTATTAGAAAAACCTTCGAAAATTCAATTTCAAAATTAGTTAACAAAAAAGGACTTAATGGACAGTCTTAGGATACCTACTGAGGATGGCCTAGAGCCGAAACGCTCGATTAGCCAAGTAAAGGAGGAAGGATTGATTGACGCAAGTAAAATACATTTTTTTACAATATAAACCAATCATAAATATACTAATTAACTGTAGTGACTGCGATAAATAATACATATTGCAGACCAAGGACTTTAGGATCCGATTCAATGAACATTTACAAGCCTTATAAAATCATTGAACAGAACTACAATGAAATCGAACAATACAGAGCATCTTATACCTTCGGGTCATACATAAAAAAAAAAAAACTATGAAAGAAACTTTATCTCCATCTTAGAGTACGAGTGGCGACTAGAAATAAACACTGAATCTAAAAGAAGAACTCCATATCTATTTAAACAGTAAAAGAAGCCCAATGATTGTACTTAACACTATGCAAGTAAACCAGTAAAATCCTATATATGGCAAAATAAATAGGCCTAATATGATGACAGAATGAAAACTGATAGTAGAAAAATATATTGTACTATATATTACAAAAGTTTATTACACTAGAAATTTGTTCATGTGTTCATTTAATTATTTATTTCTACGAATTTATATTGATTTGTATTTAAATATTTAACTGTGAGGTTATATTGACTATGACGATTGCATTAATGTCCGAAACATGTTAGTCTAAACACAATAAAAACTTCTAAATACTAAGGATGCTTTGTAAAGAAATATCATTATGGTAATTTTTTATAAACAATTTATATAATAATCTATGCTTTTATGAGGAAACCTGCAAAAACCAGTAATCAAATCGTAGACAGATGCAATCATCGGGGAGGGAAAGATCCTGCGGACGAACGGCTGCTAAGCCCTTAATCCACGCCTTCGCATTTCCATCAGCATGAAACAAAATTGCTATTTCAACTTGTTTCAACTCAATTGCAACTGTTTTGTTATCCGAAAAATACTTATCCACTGTAAATAAAATATTATATTATTAATTTTTTTTAGTTCTAATATTTAATAGGTTTTATCCAAATTTAGCTTGATATAACATCATATCAAGCAAATCGGTAATGCGTTCGCTAAAATGACAAAACTAGTACTCTCCTTCCTGTGAATCAAATTTAATGTCCTTAATGTTTTAGGTGTCTAAACCTAGATATGTGTTACTGAAACCTTTTCATTTGAATAAAACCATTAGACTCCCCTCTATTAGCCATGTTGTTACTCGAAAGAAGGACTTTAACTACGCATTAGTCACCCTAAAAACATAATCTTTGAACTTGACATATTTTTTATTGTTATTATTATTAAAATAAAAAACATGTTTATATCCTTTAAATTGTAAATATTATAATCGATAACCATTTATTTGTATCTACAAATTATTCTAAAATGCCGAATATGTAAGTTTATTTTTAATATAATTATAACCGTATTGTTTAATTTTATCAAATAATAAGTAGACTTTATCGTAGTGAAAATACTAATTTTCCCCACTTTTCGAAAACAAAAGAATACAAATATATTTCAAATGCCCGCAGCCATACTTTCGATCAACTTAACAAATTTCTTGACATTTAGAACATGTTTATTTTATATCCGACCCATAATTTTTCCAGAAATGTAAGATATAAGTTATTATTGTGTATGTAAAGACAGTCTTAAATATGAATAATAAATGTGTCTTGTGGACAATATATCAGCAGTAGTACATGTATACAATACATCTTCAGTAATCATAAAAATATACGTTTAAAACTTTGCATACATTTTTATGATTAAGATTGAACAGTTATTGAGTAGTGTAGTGACCTTGTTCTATTTTATTGGCTGTTTCCCAGGCCTTGTCTTCACAATAGTATAGATATAGTCCATGTATACTTTAATCGTGTACACGGACCCGATCACATTAAATAATGTTGCATTGATAAACGCTCGCGCGCAACCAGTCATCGTCGTGTCGTGTCGTCAATTCTATTTCTACCCGTACATGCTTCATATCATAATCGTGATAGGTATGTTACCTGGGTCACTATGGGTACTATTCTTTTATTGTTTTTCATAGTTATTTCTATCTTTTTCAAATGATCACTTGCTGCTAATTAGTTTTACATTATAGTATGCGTGTTAGGGTAAGAGATTTGAGTAATTATTAAATATCACTACAGCTACAATCATTAAGAATTACTCTAATTATTGCTGTAGTTTACATTATAATGATTATTAACGTGAAGTATATAAAGACAAAGACGTGGCCTCGCGATGCCATACGGAACGTTCCTGAATGCGACGGTCGGGCAGTGCGAGTTACCAAACTGATCACATACAAAATATATCGCCTGGTCGTGCAGGGGCAGCGGCGCTCACATTCTGTATCGAGAGTTTTGCTTTATCGACTCTGCGAACGAAGAACGTGAACTAGTGGAAATGGAAATGAAGTGAATTGAAATAAGTAGTGCTGTTAAACTTATTAACTACGTATGTATTTTAATTTGACTTATTATACATTTTAGAGGTGTGCAAAACTTATTTTCCATGCCGAGTCAAGTCAAGCTGAAGTAAAAAATCGTGAGTTTTTAGATTTTTGAGTTGACTTTTTTTCAAATTATCAGTGTCCCATAATTGATTTCTAATTGATACAATAAAGATAACGGCAAAAAAGTAATAAAGTGTCAATGATAAAAAAATAATACTGTGAAAATATTCTGTATATTTGCGAGTTTTTATTTTTGGTTCTTGAAACAATTTCAAATGTTTAAAATATGACAGACTAATTTCAGTTATTTGTTACAAAATAATATTGAACTCCCAAACATTTTATTTTTCACTATGTATTAAAAAGAAGATAGAAATGTATAGTAATTATATGAGTTGTTTCATTCCATTCATTGAAGTAATTTGCAAATAAACACTTTCAATTTTGTAGTGACAGTCTGTTGTCAGCTTTATTTAATAAATCGATTTGCAATTCTTTTCTATAATCATCTATAAATCATGTTGTCTGATAATGTTTTATACACAGTTTTTGTCCTTAAATTCTAAGGTCCGATATTACGTTGTGTTACTGTATATTTTTTTTTTTTCTTTTGGCACTCTCAATGGTTTTGGAAACTTTTCCTTGAAATTTAAACCCAATTATAGAGTTTAATTTATTGTTGAAGCCACCACTTTCAATAACGTTGTGCATAATGTTTAAACATTGTTGTTCATTACCCTAACAACAATAATCAAATTTAATTTAGAAAATTTTCAGTAATTATTTGAATTATATCCAAATTTTATACAAGTTCAATAAGCCTAAGTTAAATTCAACGTCTAGTAAAGACTTTTCTATATCAAGATGTGAATAATTGGATAACCTAAATCTGAATTGAAATCAAGTTAAATTCGGAGTAAAGTGAAATATGAAGAATTTAAATTGGTAGTGCGCTATTATTGAACAGACGTCTGGACGTAAATCTTGATCGTGACCCTCGGAGTGGACTCTACCATATTGTTGCTGGTATCCTGTTGACGGGGACCCCACACCCACTGACCAGATGTGAAAACGGCCGCGACTACTCAACCTTAATTAGGAGACCTACCTGATGATGACAACGACCCCAAAATGCGACTCAACCGGAAGAAGACTGATGAACTCAACGTGTGACTGCTAAAGAAAATTACCCGTAACGTGCACCAAGATTTCCTCCCCAATCCAAGACTAAATTATCCACATTGTGAACAAGAACATCTGCATAGATACCTCAAAATTTCAAATTACACTATATATAAGAAAATCTTTGATTGTATCAGTTACCCTAGGTTTTTTTTATTGCCAGCATAGTTTTAATAAAAAAAATAAAAAAATTAACATGATATGTTAAATATTTTTTTACATTTGGCTAATTTTTTCTTTGCCGTTTTTTTACGTTGGCTTACACTCCAATCGCGGTTAATCTTTAGGTTTTTCTAGTTATCTAATAAATCTGAAAAAGTCTCGTGCAAAATTATACATACAGTATTCGTACTTTATACACGAAAGAAATAATAAAAGGAATCTTTAATAATTAAAATATTAATGTTTCTCACAGGAAATAGACAAACAGCATTACATCGAAGTTCTGTTTTCACAGGGAAAAAATTTGTCCCGTCTATAGATTTTTTTTATATATGGAGATTTTGGTAACGACGAATCGATTGAAGTTGGTCCCACGTCTGGGAAAATCCATTTTTCGTTCTAGAGCCCTTCAAAGTTCCAACGGAGATTTGTTATAGGAACTAATTGTAGATATAAACCAAAGCGATACATCTTTAACCTGTGGTTCAATAAATTTAAACCAAAGTGCAGCATCCCTGGGCTTGGCGAGCGATTGAAGCGAACGAGCTTTGAAAAAGGAAAGTAACGTTTAATCATTTTACCAATCATATTTTTGGCCATTGGTACGGTACTAATTTTAAATTGTTAGTTCAAAGTATCGTTTTCCTAAAGAACATACATTTTTCCTTGAATGGTATAATTATCTCGAATTTGATTGAACTAATGATAGATTGCTCTGTATAGTAGAGTAAAACATTAAAAATATGGGAAATCTATGGTTGTACACAATTTACATATTTAGAAATATTTTGATATGAAATGTTGACAGTTGCTTTACGGTTAGGTGGAAATTTTGAGTTAAAACGCGTCGAGTCGCAATGCTTGCAAGGTCTGTGCCCAATTTACGACCCTCGCTGCCACTGATAAGAGTAATGTCTTCTTGATATACCTCGCGTAAAATCCACCTTAGGATAGTTTGAATTTTTATGCTCATTGACATTTTTGTAATTGATATGCAAATACAACACATGATCAGTGAAAACGCACGTTTGGATGGATTGTATTTTCACCATGGAAATGAATTCCTAGTTAGGTAAAAATTCTTTATTCAGGCATTCAAGCTCAAAAAACTAATTGCCGATGATCTTCAATGTTAAACTCAGAGTAGGCCTAAAAAAGGCTCGATGATGTAGAATGTTCCTAGAGATGCCCAACTGCCCAGGTTACTATGGTATCAATTATGGTACAATGAAGTGCTTGTCTTTCATTTTAAAGACTGCAGTACCGGTAGTTACAATACATTTCCGTCTGAATTTTAAGGAAGTCACGCATATTAAAAAAGTATATTAATCTCTTAAAATTCAGTACATCAATTTGATTTTTTCTTTTCACAACAGCAATAATTAAATTATTTATCTTGTCACAATATAAATAAAATTATAAACAACAATTCCTGGCTCTTCAGTTATAGCCTTTATCTGCCTCAGTCATCCTTAAGCCTCAGTGAATTCTGTGAATTACGTCACGTGTACCAATAACAGCGATGAACCTATAACAATATGCTCATTTATGGGCCTCCAACAGTCACACAAGCATATCCAACAGTCCCCTGTCTTACATTTGACTTAGGGGACTAATCACGATTTATGTTTTTCACTCATTATTTTTCATGTCAATAAGTTTCAATTTCCTTTTTAAACGTTACATTGCAGGCCATACTGTGGGCTTTGTAGGTAGCCCACGCCTACCGCAGACGATACCCTTGCACTGTTGTAGGCTGTAGACTGTAGGCTATGTAGGTAGAGTGTAGAAAGGACGTGTGAGGCAGGCTGTGAGGGTGTGTAACGAAGCCTTCTCCTTCTCCGATACCGACAACCGCGGCCCCTCTCCCCGCCACCATCACACCAGCGCAGACGATACCCCTGCATATCTATAGGCTATAGGCTGTAGATTGTAGGCTTTACAGGTAGAGTGTAGCGAGGACGTGTGTTGCAGGCTGCGAGGGTGTGTAACAGAGCCCTCCCCTCCTACGATACGGATGACCCAGTCCCTTCCCCCACCACCAACTACGCTTGTGCAGACGATACCCCTGCACTGCTATAGGCTGTAGACTGTAGGCTTTGCAGGTAGATTGTAGCGAGGACGTGTATTGCAGGCTGCGAGGGTGTGTAACGGAGCCCTCCCCTCCTCCGACAAGGATGACCCCGCCCCCTCCCTCACCACCAACTACGCTTGCGCAGACGATACCCCTGCACTGCTATAGGCTATAGGCTGTAGATTGTAGGCTTTACAGGTAGAGTGTAGCGAGGACGTGTGTTGCAGGCTGCGAGGGTGTGTAACAGAGCCCTCCCCTCCTCCGATACGGATGACCCAGTCCCTTCCCCCACCACCAACTACGCTTGTGCAGACGATACCCCTGCACTGCTATAGGCTGTAGACTGTAGGCTTTGCAGGTAGAGTGTAGCGAGGACGTGTGTTGCAGGCTGTGAGGGTGTGTAACAGAGCCCTCCCCTCCTCCGATACGGATGACCCCGCCCCCTCCCTCACCACCAACTACGCTTGCGCAGACGATACCCCTGCACTGCTATAGGCTATAGGCTGTAGATTGTAGGCTTTACAGGTAGAGTGTAGCGAGGACGTGTGTTGCAGGCTGCGAGGGTGTGTAACAGAGCCCTCCCCTCCTACGATACGGATGACCCCGCCCCCTCCCTAACCACCAACTACGCTTGCGCAGACGATACCCCTGCACTGCTATAGGCTATAGGCTGTAGATTGTAGGCTTTACAGGTAGAGTGTAGCGAGGACGTGTGTTGCAGGCTGCGAGGGTGTGTAACAGAGCCCTCCCCTCCTACGATACGGATGACCCCGCCCCCTCCCTCACCACCAACTACGCTTGCGCAGACGATACCCCTGCACTGCTATAGGCTGTAGACTGTAGGCTTTGCAGGTAGATTGTAGCGAGGACGTGTGTTGCAGGCTGCGAGGGTGTGTAACGGAGCCCTCCCCTCCTACGATACGGATGACCCCGCCCCCTCCCTCACCACCAACTACGCTTGTGCAGACGATATCCCTGCACTGCTATAGGCTGTAGACTGTAGACTTTGCAGGTAGAGTGTAGCGAGGACGTGTGTTGCAGGCTGCGAGGGTGTGTAACGGAGCCCTCCCCTCCCCCGATACGGACGACCCAGTCCCTTCCCCCACCACCAAATACGCTTGTGCAGACGATACCCCTGCACTGCTATAGGCTGTAGACTGTAGGCTTTGCAGGTAGAGTGTAGCGAGGACGTGTTGCAGGCTGCGAGGGTGTGTAACGGAGCCCTCCCCTCCCCCGATACGGACGACCCAGTCCCTTCCCCCACCACCAAATACGCTTGTGCAGACGATACCCCTGCACTGCTATAGGCTGTAGACTGTAGGCTTTGCAGGTAGAGTGTAGCGAGGACGTGTGTTGCAGGCTGCGAGGGTGTGTAATGGAGCCCTCCCCTCCTCCGATACGGATGACCCCGCCCCCTCCCACACAACTAACTACGCCTGCGCAGATGATACCTTGCATGACGCATGTGTAGTAAGTATTGGCTCCTTCTTTTATCAGTTGCTGATTATTATAATTTTAAACTTACACATTTTATGTAGCTTTTTGATAGCCTTACCTTTTTGTATTTATTTACTTATTGCTGTGACGTTTTCCTAAAGACATCAAGCCTTGAGGCATTAAGGCTTTTATATCTGATAAATAAACTAGTTTCACGTTCCTAAACAGTATTTTATACCAAATCGACAGTTTATTAGTCTTAAGCAAGAATGGTGGTAGGTTTGTTAAGAAAGCGGAATTCAGAAAAAGGCGAGAGATCAAGAAAACATTACCTACTGTTATTAGTTCATAACCTCACTATGCCATCGTCGACCAACTTTAATGTTTAGTACAGTAGTGGCTCATGTTTTGTCTATGAAATCATTACCAATCATAGTACTTTCACCCATGATAACGCAAATATTGAATTAAAATTGGATACACAAATCATACAGAAATGCATTTCTGATAAAAATTATTACACCAATATTGGCAAAGTTACGAAGAAAAAATTGAATCCATAATTTTATTGTCTTTTGTATGCGTAATAATGTAAAAGTTACATAAAGTAACTGTTATTTATTTTTGGTTTGTAGATAATATTTAAAGAAACCATGATAGTTTGTTTAGTAAAACTCTGAAACATTGACAAGAAGTCCTCTATTAAAAATTCATTTATACAATTAAGTCTTCTAAAGTAGTGAAACTTTCAATGTTTAATTTTCAGATTACTTTCTGTGGATTAAAAAAGTATAATTGGTTTACGACCGAATGAACAGTGTGGGTGGTTCTTGCAAATCTAATGAGATGGAAGGCTTCTATTGTTTCAAGCTCTATTGGAAACCTTGCCAGTAAAGCTTTGCGTTTCAATCGCCTTATTGGCTTTTGGGCTTTGAAAAGAACAAACTGTAATTAAAGTTTTGTTCTTGCGGAAACGCTTTTAGAAGAGGGCATCAGTACAATAAGCAAACGTGTATGGATAAAAAATATAAGTATTCTTTCTCCGAGTTGACATAAGTTCACAATTTATTTTATAATTTTTCGGGTTGTTCATACATTGTTTCTATTTTCTTTCATTAATTTGTTTATTTTGAAATTTAAGAAAAACACATATAGGCCCATATAAGGTGCAAATCTTTTTAACCAATAAACGTTTTTTTTTTTTTTTTTTAAGATTATTAACAATTAATGTGTCCGAAACCATTTTTACCTGACCAACAGAAAAATGTAAACACATCTTTTTTTTAGTATTATATTTTGAGGGGAAGAGGATACAAATGAACAACTAAATCAAATGGATACAGAACTGAATGCTTATTACAAGTTGATTTTTATAATTATACTAGCTATATATTGCCTTGTATTTTGTATGATTTATGCTATTAATAAGCTACAAACATGGACACAATAGAATTCATGTGAAATGAGTTAACAAGGCCTTCAATCTATCGGAAAAACATAAATCCACTTATTCGTAGCTGTTAACGATTACTCAATTACCGTTTTCATTAGCACGCTTTAATGCTGTGTAATTGAATAACAAGTTAAGCTGTAAGCGAAAATAGAATTTTCTCATTTCAGAAATTTTATGAGCGTTCATATTTTCAAACCAATGTTTTATTGTCACTTTTCCTCTCTATGTTATTGTATTAGTTCATAAAACATGTTATTTTCCAGTAAATTATGGTATTATTTTTTCGTCTGATTCGGTATTACAGATAACAGGTATTTCTTTCTGTAGAGACTAACTAATAATACGTATATTGGGATGATCAAAGGAAAGTTTTCAGTTAATTGGTACTTAATTAATACAATCGCTTGTCTACTTCATGACACAGAAATTCTTTAAACAAAGGTCTTTAAACCGATATTTACACCGATACAATAGATTAGGAAAACAATTAAAACTATGAGAAATCTTTATTGGAACCATAACATTATTTTTCGTAGCAAGCAAAAAAACCGGACAAAATGAAAAATTTTTAGGTACTGACGATCCAATAAAACTTTGTTTGATCGAGGGAGCATTTATTTAAAATTGCAACTTGTATTATTGACAAGACTGAACCGGCCTTTGAAACAAATATTGGCTAAGTTCTATGTATTTTTCTAGGAAAAGGACGAGCTGACGCGCCAGAGAGAGTCGCAGCTCCGTCAGCACTCGTTTTTCCAGTTAAGGATTCACCTAAAGAGAGGGAGGGACCTTATAGCGAGAGACAAAAGTGGTGAGTGGAAGAAAGTTGTTCGTGATTTATTTTTCTAAGAATGATGTGTAGGGTTTTGGAGGATTTAAAATATTTTATTTGTATGTGACTCAGTTTTGTTAGTAGTTTTTTGTCATAAATTTAACCTTATTCTCTAACTATTGTTGTATATAAGTATATTGAAACTTTTAAGATCCTGGTTTTCTTTAAAGAAAAAAATTTCACATAATAAGAACCAAATACGTTTTTTATATTTAAAATCAGTAGTCCTACTGTAAAAACATCACATTAATGAAGTACATAAATTATATTGTTAAATTTTATCGCTAAAATAGTTGTAGCCTATCATTAATCTCTTAAGTAATTCATTAAGCGTGCTCCAAATTTATTTCAATTTGAGAATCCACACATTTTCATGCTTTATACAGGGTGTTTCCGAACAACCTGGAAATATTTTATATATATGTTCCTTAGGTCAAGATAGTAAAAAATCATATAAACATATGTCCTAAAATGCTTTGTTAAGCCGCTAGCCGCCATTTTGTTTTTTACACCTAATAGTTTTTATTTCATTGACAGTTTGTTGTATTAAGTTCATATTTGGCATGAAACTTTATGATACCAATGTCCATTTTCAGGAAAAAAATTATTTTTGTCCGATCTGTATTTTCAAAATGGCGGCCATTTTAACTTTTTAAACTCAAATATCTCAAAATCGGTAAATTTTATAAACATTTTAGTAGAGACATAAAAATTAAAAAATAAAATTATCTAACTAATGATACCAAGAGTATAAGTATTGAACAACAGATAACGGAGTTATTGCCATTTTTATGCATAAAATCGTTGATTTTCCATTTAAATGCATGCAAATTTAGGTTACTTTAAAAGAAAAATTTCAATAACTCCGTTATTTGTTGTCATATCCTTACAAACTTGGTAGCATTGGTTAGATAATTTAATTTTTCATCTTTTTTGCTATTTAATTTTTCATCTTTTATAGTAGTTTGATAACATGTACCGATTATGAGATATTTGAGTTTAAAAATTTCAAATGGCCGCCATTTTGAAAATACTCATTAGACAAAAATAATTGTTTTTCTGAAAATGGACATTGGTGTCATAAAGATTCATCCCAAATATGAATTTAATACAACAAACCGTCACGTAAATAAAAATTATTATGTGTAAAAAACAAAATGGCGGCTAGCGGCCTAACGAAGAATTTGAGGACATATGTTAATATGACAATTTTTTATTGTCTTGACCTAAGGAACACAAATACAAAATATTTCCAGGTTGTTCGGAAACACCCTGTATAGGTATTTAGTATTTGTAATATTTTGGACATTTCTTCTTTCATATCTGTTCGGCATCCCAACTTACGTAGAGTGTTTTTCTTTTTTAATTTCCAGTCCCAAAAAATTTCAATGACTTAGACTAATTTAAAGCTATTTTTATTGTGTTCTACATTTCAAAATAAAAAAAAACATCTGGAGTGCTAATCAAGTCAACGGGTGAATTTACAAAACGTAGTTGTAGAATACTGAAATGTTTTGTTAAAAATCCTTTTTACAATTCTTTGACGTTGAAAATGCAGAGAAAATTATAAAATGTGACTCCTCATAGGGTTATACGATGTGAGTTACATGCTTGCTGCCAGTTAACAGTAATGATTTTCTTAAATTTTTCAGGGACTAGCGATCCATATGTCAAATTTAAGTCAGGCAGTCGGCTGTTGTACAAATCAAAAACCATCTACAGAGATTTGAACCCCGTTTGGGACGAAAGTTTTGTCCTCCCAATAGAAGATGTCTTCAGTCCCATACAGATCAAGGTAAGTAACTACCCACTGCCTCATATACGAGGAAAGCTTTACTTTTTTAGCCTTGACTTACCTTTGAACTCTTCAAAGTGGTACATCTCTTATTATCTAAAGATTAGAACGTAAACACTGATATTCTTCACTGTTTTTATTTGGTCATAGAAACCCCACTCTAATCGGATATTATTTTCACAGGTGTTTGACTATGACTGGGGCTTGCAAGATGACTTCATGGGCACGGCTTACTTGGACTTGACAAAGTATGAATTTGGAAAGTGAGTGTTGCTTAATGTTTGAAATGCAGGTATTTCTTAGAAAATAATATTAGTACAATGCAAAATTAAAATATTTCATGTATATGTGGGCTACCTTTCAAAATTATTTTTTATTGCACTGAATGATGATGATGATAATAATAATAATAAGCTATAAAATCTGTGTTTTGTATAATTTTATTTGAAACTTTTTAACTGATTTCTTTTGACCTTTGTTTACACTGTAAATTTCATATTTCTAGTTAATCCAAATGCGATTTTCATACAACCTCTTTACTACACCGATGGAATGTGGATTTTTTATGCTAATTTAACTAATCGCTACTAACAAAGTAACAAGCATTTATAGAATCGCATTGGACACGGATAGTGTTAAGTAGGATAGTGAGTTTGAAAGTCTTAATTCTATAAAATAATTCGATTATGGTATGCATGAAAGGTTTCTGCCATACTAAAGGCTACAGACCCTTTTGATCTGGTATTAAATTATGGTTGGAAGCCCTCAAGTCGATAAGTGATGAATTAATCGCCCTGTTAGCATAGTAATCGATCATGTCGACATTCTGTGTAAGTTGGAAACACGGTGCTGCATATCAATATTGTACTTACATTCCAAATGCATTTGAACTACATATCTAAAAGCTATGTATTTATGTCGTCCTTAATGGGGAATATTGGTCAAACCAAACAGGTACTGAAATCATTTTTGTAAAATTCGTTTAGTTTTTTGTTGATCGCCAGTATAAGTCTCCACAAGTACACTTATTATGACACCGCACAAGATTTGCCAAAGCAGTTTAAATCAGTTTTATTCTTAAATTCTCGTAAACAATTTTTTTTTAATAAGAGACTAATATTTCTAAATATAGTTTAAGAGGAGGGGACAACACGAATAATTTTCCTCTGATTGGTCAGCATTGGCTGTAATAAAGCCAAAAGCAGTAAAGCTGATCGTTCGTTTCTTTAACAATAGAATCGATTAGAAAATTACAATAAACATAAATATATATATATATATATATATATATATATATATATATATATATATATATATATTTAAGTGAAGTTATGACCAGCAAGTTCTCTCTGATGCTGCACAAAAGTAATGGTTTCGGATATATTGTGAGCCAACTCAAAAATATGATTTTATCATTCTGCACGAGATCAGCTTGTTTTTTGTTCTCTCAATAGTCCCAAAACCGTTTCTTTTTCGTCCTAAGACTGAAAAATCTGCTGGAATATTTTTAGGTCCTAGGACTGAAAAAGTCAGCTGTTTCCTAAGTGTATTATTATTCATTTATTAATTTTGAGATGCATAATTTTGAAATTCAAACGTTATAAAGAGCATTTTTTGTAAATAACAAAAATGTAAACACTGCATATTACTTACTTTGTAAATATAACCTCGAAAATACAACTTTATAGTTAATATTTTTAACGATCAAAGGTCTAATTCCGCGTTATGATCAAAACGTTGCTAATCACTCGGAGCAAAAGTGTCTTTGTTATGGCCTTAGTGGCTGCGCCACGTTTTTAAAACACGATTACCCAAAAGACCCACTTTTACTCCTAGTGATTAAAACTACCACATTTTATGGAAGTTAAAAATTTTTTCTTCAGTAATCATCACTTTGATATTTTATAAACAAATGATGTAATAATCATAATAATTATTATGATTATGTATAACCTCATTGCGCCAACAATCCAATAAATTGTAAGATGAATAACTTCGGAACATGGCTGAGTCAGAGGTTGTGCTTTTCCAAAAACCAGTTTTACAAACTTGAGTATGGCTTACGAATAAAGTACTGTACTGTAAGATTTTTATTACTAGAAAGATAAATATACAGTGCAGGAATTAATTGAATAACTTCCACCCACAATATCTCACTGAGCAGTGCCCGTTACACATTTAATCACTCTCCCCATGGTCCGCAGGCCCACGGACGTGGTGTTGTCGCTGAAGGACGCCGGCAAGTCGGAGTACCTGGGGGAGATCCACCTCACCTGCACTCTCTGGCCCAAGACACAGGAGGACAAAGAACAGGTAAGGGGTGAGGGCTGGGACTATACAGTATAGTGGTATCAGGTGATGCAGGGCGGTTCACTCAAGGTGAATTATGTTATTATACATTAATTGTAATACCCCCACTTTGTTGTAAATAAAATTTTGTAATTATCCGTTCAAAAAGGAGGACATTTTGTGATCGAAATTAAAATTAATTGAATGTCCTGCAACTTATTTTTTGTTGGACATAATAGACTCATTAATCAAAATAGTTAATTGAAAACAAGAAAAATTATCAATGACATTTTTTTTTTTTTTTTGAGGGAGAGGCAGGGAAAATGCATTACGCACACAGGTGGCCAGCCTGTAGTGTGGGACTCCCCTAAAAAACGGGTTTACCCACTAAAAAACCTCCTCTACTCTTTAGGATTCTAACCTGGAATTGTTTATCACATTACGTCAGGCTAGGCCTAAATTTGGCTTACGCCCATGGGGCTCGCTCCTTATCCAGCTGTTCGGTCAAGGGATCTGGGCCACTTCGTGGTCCAAATCGGTTTTCTTTTCCAGGAGGATACCCCGGACGAACTGTGACAAACAATCCCAGTTGCCCTCATCCTCCATAATCTTTTGGCAGACCGTGTCCACCGAAAAAACACCGAGTTTTCTTGTGGCCTCCAGGCGGGGCCTTTCCCAACGCGAACAGCGGAAGAAGGTGTGCTCCGCGTCATCGGGAACGCCCCGGCAGTAGATGCAATCCGGTGAACCGGTCTTGCCCATCCGGTTCAGGTACGACTTGAAGTAGCCGTGACCTGTCAGGAACTGCGTGAGGTAGTAGTCCACCTCGCCATGCCGCCTTTCCACCCATGGTTGGACCTGCTCGATGAGTCGCGCAGTCCATCGTCCTCGGGTGTCGTGCTCCCAGCTGTGTTGCCACTGCTGGAAGGTTCGGGAGCGCTCTTCGGTTCTTGCCGTGTCCTTGCCGATCTCGCCTTGTCTCTGGTAAATCGCTTTCCTCTCCCCTGCCAAGAGCTTGACCGGGATGACTCCGGCGACCACCAGGACGGCAGGCTCGGACACTGTCCGGTAGGCGGAACACACCCGGAGCGCAGCTTGACGCTGAACCCGGGAGAGTCGCAACCTGTAGCACTCCTTCTCTAGAGCGCCTGCCCACACCTCTGCCCCGTAAAGGAGCACGGACTGGACCGCGGACATCAACAGACGTCTTCTGCTGGATCGGGGACCCCCGACATTGGCCATCAGCCTACTAAGGTAAGTGACTACCTTAGCGGCCTTGTCCGCCGTACGAAAGATCTGATCCCTCCAGCTTAACTTGGTGTCCACCATAACCCCGAGGTATTTGGCGGCACGAGTTGATGTGACCACCTCCCTTCCCACTCGGAGTGGGACGACGGTGTCGATCCTCTTCTTCGTGAGGATCACAATCTCCGTCTTACTGAGAGCAAGCGAGAGACCGTGATCGGACATCCAGTTGTTGACCACCCGCATAACTCGGTTCAACTTCAGTTGGGCCAGCTCAACGTTGCGTGCAGCAATGAGAGCTGCAACGTCATCGGCGTACCCAACCAAAGTGGTTTCCTCAGGCATCTCGGACCTCAGGAGGCTGTCATAGGCAACGTTCCAGAGATCCGGGCCGAGTATTGAACCTTGTGCGGCACCAGAAGTGACTTCCATCGTCCGCGTTCCGTCCCTCGTGTCATAAATCAGGCTTCGAGAGCGTAGATAATCCTCGATGAGCCGCAACAGATATGCAGGAATACGAAAGGTGTTGCGAAGCGCATCCAACATATTGACCCACCTTGCCGAGTTGAAGGCATTCTTGACATCAAGCGTAACAAGAAGCACTACTCGGCGGGAGAAATGGTTGTGGCTCTCGGCTCTCTCCACAGCTCTCTGAACTTCGGTGACAGCGTCGATCGTTGACCGTCCCTTTCTGAAGCCGTACTGACGGGGGCATAAGTCCCCGGCAGCTTCCACGGCAGAAGTCAGGCGGGAACGGATCAGCTTCTCGAACAGCTTCCCAGCCGTGTCCAACATGCAGAGAGGCCTGTGGGACGACGGCAGCTCGGGATCACCTTTGCCCTTGCTGATCAGTACAAGCCTGGCTGTTTTCCAGGGAGCCGGAAACACCCCTTCTACCAAACAGGCATTGTACATTCTCAACAACAAGTCAGCGTTGATTGAAAATACTTTCTTTAAAGCCTCACTGGGAATCCCGTCCGGGCCAGGAGCCTTGTTGCTCTTCAGGGAGAGAACGGAGGTTTCCAGCTCCTCGAAAGTGAAGAGTGGAACGTCCTCTACCCGTCTGAAGTCAACCGGCGGTCGCTGAGGATGTTCAGGAAACAACGCAGCGACGATCCTCCCCATGGTGGCGCCCTCCATGATGGAAGGTGGAGAGCGGGCGCCGAGTTTCTGCGTTACAAGTTTGTAACCCAGGCCCCACGGGTCGGAGTCAACGTCGTCACGAAGTCTCCTCCAGCTATTCGCCTTGCTCCTGTTGATCGCCTGGCGGAGGGATTTTCTCGCAGCTTTATAGGCCTCCGACTTACGAACTCTGTCTGCGGGAATTCTCGCTCTAGTGGCGGCTCGTCTAGTTCTTAAACATGTTCTTCTGAGTTCCGCAATCTCTTCAGTCCACCAGTAAACGGGTTGTTTGTCGCGTCGGGGTTTCCTTCGCGGCATAGACTGGTCGCAGGCCGAGACGATCAGTTCCATCGTGGATGTTACTAGTGCCTCGGCCCCAGCCTCACCAGGATTCCCCTGCGCTCCCCGAGAGATGACTTCGGTGAACTTAACCACGTTCAGTTTGTTGGTGTTCCACCGGCGTGGCCCTTCCCGAGATGCGGAAACTCGACGATTTTCCTGATCATGCAGATCAAACACGATGTATTGGTGGTCGCTACCCGTGTAGTCCTCCACAACCCTCCAGCCAGAGATCCTCGGAAGGAGCGACTCAGACGCAAAGGTGACGTCAGGGATCGTGCCTCTCTGCCCGGGGCGCCGAAAAGTAGGTGTGTCGCCCTGGTTGAGGACGACAAGACCGGCCCTGGCGATGAAATCCAGGATGTATTTCCCCCGGGAGCTGGTAGAGGGCATTCCCCACTCGACGGCCCTGGCGTTGAAATCGCCACCAACGACGACATGCCCGGTGGTGCAAAGAACGCACTCCTCTAGGCTATCTATCTTGTCGCGGAAGTCCTGGACGGCCTCGTTGGAGGTGAGGTAGCAACTGAAGATTGTCACGTCCCTACACCTAACCCAGGCAAATCCTCGGCCGCGACCATGACTCCGCACCAAGACATCCCGCGTATTACGCGCCCAAAGTGCAGCAGTACCGAGGCTGTCGGAGATCCAAGTGTTTGGGTCTCTGTCCCGATACTGTTCGCTGATAAGGAGCGCGTCAGCACCAAGTTCTCGGGCGAGCTGATCTAGAAGGTTATCAGCTCCCCAAGATCTATGAAGATTGGCCTGGAGGATGCGAATTACCGGCCGCTGCCTTTTGCCTGTTCAAGTGCGGTTCTGAAGGCACCGCACTGACCAGACCCGGGTAAGTGACCGAGGGCACTGGAGCCTGAATCCTTGCAGAGGAAGCAGGAGGGGCTCGAGGAACATTCCTTGCGTTTGTGGCCCTGGCTTCCACACTGGAAGCAGTTGGCACTCCTGTCGGGCCCTTTACAGTTTCGGGAGGAGTGGCCGAAACCGAGGCAACGAAAGCATCTCGAAACTACCACCCTCCGTTTGAGCCTGCAACTGACCCAACCGACTCTGAGGTGCTG
The DNA here is from genome assembly GCA_030545055.2 of Neoaliturus tenellus. Classification (NCBI taxonomy): domain Eukaryota; kingdom Metazoa; phylum Arthropoda; class Insecta; order Hemiptera; family Cicadellidae; genus Neoaliturus; species Neoaliturus tenellus. The sequence goes on from CM061533.1 coordinate 113,938,636, forward strand.
AAGGCTAAGCAGCTTATTGGCGTGCTTTTCGCCCATCTCAGCAACAGCCATCCGGAGTTGACTTCGGTTAGGCTTTGTCAGCCATACCCTCACTCCATCAGCCGGTATCTCCGGGAGTGCCACCTGGATCGCACGGGTCACCTCGTCTTCGGTGGAGAGGGCATCAAGGTCCCGAATCTCGACCGAACACTTCGGTTCTAGGGCCTTGATGGAGCCTTTGTCCCCAAGTGCAGTCTTGAGGGAAGCGGCAAAACCGATCTTGTCACTCGACTTCCCCAGTTCGAGGAGGACATCCCCGTTCTGGGTTCGCCGAATAGACTTGATAACGGTATCGGTCTCTTCCGGTTTGGCCTGCGATCTAATCTGACCCAGAACATCGGCAAAAGATCGCCCCCCTAAGGGCTTAATCAAGATTGCCTCCTTCCTGGGCTTCTTAGGCCTGGGTTGTTTAGGCTTTCTGACAGACTTGCCAGAGGCCTCCCCAACCGGGTTTGAGACGCGTCCGCTCCACCCTCGACGCACTTTTCGAAGCTGCCTCCGCTTGCTTCTGCCTCCTCCTTTCTTTCTTAGACAGGCGCTTCTTCCAGCCCCCCAAAGGTGTCGAGGCAGAGTTTTCTGCCAAGGCAGGATTAGCCGCCGGAGCAGGAACCTCTGCAGGAGTAGCCACTGGAACAACGACAGCGCCCGGGATGGAATGAGCAGCCGGGACAGGAGATGTCTGCGATGATGCAGTGACAAAAACCGGCCTCGGCACCAAGTCCAACTCCCCGAGCTCAGGGCTTCCCGATGATGAACCGCTCTGCCTCTTCTTTCGCTTTCTGGCTTGAGTCTGGGACTCAGCCAGATGAGCTTGAGGCGAAGCAGAGATGACTCGGTTCGTGACATCGCGCTCCTGTTTCACTGCCTTTAGCCTGATTTTCCGGCATTCCTCGATTTCGTCTAGAGAATCTTCGAGTTTCGGAATCCCCTCTTTTATGGCCTTGTTTACGTTCTTTTGAATTAAGAGGGCCTTGGCCATCTCCTTCAAAAGAGCTTTCATCTTCTTCAGACATGAGTCTTCCTCCTCGTGGGCGTCGTCCTGCTGCTGCCGAAGCATTTGCAGCTCGAATGCCGCACGAAGAGGGCTCTTCCTGGGAGGTATTCCATCGAGCCTGGCTTTTGAGGTTTCTGCCTCGGTCACCTTCATCGCTAGATTGACATCCACTTTCTCCTTTTCAGGCTCGGACGGCGATCCGGCGTCCACGATAATAACGATCCACTCAAGGTGAATTATGTTATTATACATTAATTGTAATACCCCCACTTTGTTGTAAATAAAATTTTGTAATTATCCGTTCAAAAAGGAGGACATTTTGTGATCGAAATTAAAATTAATTGAATGTCCTGCAACTTATTTTTTGTTGGACATAATAGACTCATTAATCAAAATAGTTAATTGAAAACAAGAAAAATTATCAATGACATTCCACAACCATTTATATTGTCAATCAATAAGTCAATTAAATTTTTTAATTAAAAAACACACACATTTTAACAATTACATTTAACACAGAGCAAAAGCCTTAGTGGTTTGTCTGCAGTTATTATATTAACAAAACTTAATACATGTACGTGGAAATTTAATCTTCCATCAGTCCTTAGTCCAAAAAGAAAGAAAATAACAACATTTAGAGAACTACTATCACTTAAGAAAATGTTTCTTCACAGATATATACTATAAATACTTCAACAATCTTCAACAATAAACATAACTAAAACTATAATAATCAACAATAGAATAACGATAATAACAGTGTAGATAAATAACAACAAAAACAGGAAATAAATGACTCTACACATAGACTAAAACAACCTTATGAGATAATATTAATAAATTAATTAAAAAACTAAATTTCTATTTTACACTTTATAATAGCTTAGATAAACTAAACGAAGCATTTTAAGTACAATCATAAGTATTATACTCTCTAATTATTTGAGTAAATGTTTGTAATGAAAGCACAGAAGTGAAAAATAGCAAAAACCTCACACATCGTTTATTTTTATAATATAGTTTACCCCCTTCATAGCTTTGTGTAAATGTGATAACTAACCTAATATTAGTTTCATTTATTGTAAATATAATCATGTCTTCAATCTACATTTGATACATTTATTGAGACGACCAACGATTTTAAGGTGACTATGACTAAAGTAATAGTGTTATCCGTGATGGATCAGATGAGGTGTAGCTTTGTAACTAACAATAATAGTAGTTGATTCGTTTGTCAGGATCATTAATTAATAGCACTAAGAGCAAACACACGTCAGCTCGGAGTACACATTCTCCTGATATCATCGTGTCGAGATGGTGAGCAGTCTCGCCGCTAGGTTGCAGCGCCTGCCGTGGATTCCCTGACGGTCGATTTGTTGTAATGAAAGTGGGGAGATAACCTTACAAACTACCTCGCTCCATCATCCATTTTAATTCATTCATTTACCCGAAATGAACGATCGGTTGGCCCGGTGAGAGCACTTTTCTGTTTCGTTCTCATGAAAATGAGAACTTATATCCGTTTAATTCAAAGTGAAAGTGTTTTAAAAACTTATAACAAGTAAAGTTCTGATTTCTCTACGAGATTATTTATTACAAAAGAATATAAATAATTAATATAGGATATAGCTATTTAACTCATTGCTTGGTTGCTACGTTGAAGATTACTATATGCCTAAGTGAAATACAAGTATTTATTGCGTTCATTATTAAACGCACTAAAAATAAAACGAATGCTTACTTAACTAAAATAATAATAGAAATAAATATTGATCAATAAAGAAAAGTATCTTAATTATGAGATTTAATTTAACAAAACATTTTATGACAGTCAAAAGTGTTTATTCTTTCCATCTATAACATATTTTGTGATTTACTATAAAGTAATTCCATACATAGGATAGGCCTACGGTATGACTTGCTTTAAACCCTACTGAACTGAAGTATTTTAAGTTACACTACCTTCTCTTGTCATACTTTCTACTAGTGGTAAAACAAATCTGAACAGACGATTTAATTGAAACTGACTGACCACCACTCTGAATTTTCCAACATTTCATACATTATTATAGAAAACACTAGGCCCTACATGTGCCAACTATTGATTGTTTATGTGTGTAGGCCTATGTTATACGATAAAAATTAGACCTATTAATTTGAATATGATAGTATATTTTGCGATAGTGTTCACAAAACCATTTTCATAGCAAGTAGGCTGCTATTCTTATTCCCCGGATAGAATCCAAAAAGCATTTTATATCCATCCCCGGGGCCCTGTAACAGGCGCCATGGCGCGGCGCTAGCACTGTACACACAACCCACCAGCACAATAGACCCTTTCATGGCTCACCTCACAAACATAATCCCCTCGAGACCTGGCTGCAAAATTGCATTGTTAAAGTGGACTTGATCAAATTCGTAACTTATCCAGTAGACTTTATATATTATTTCAACTCCAAAATAAAACTAACTGCATTTGTCGGAGCACCTCTTTAATATTTTGAGTAAAAGTAAATATTTTTAGATTCTGAATTATATTACACTCTAAGTCGCACATGAGACGTATAACCTTGTGGAATAAGTTTTGAAACTGATTGAACTCTTTATCGATAAAACTATTAAATTTAAACCCTATATACGGTATGTATACGATAAGTTGATAAGTCTTAATCAGAGATTTAAGATTAATCAATCTGACCGTTTGAAAGTACTTGAAGATAAGTTTTAAATCAATATGCCTCACTTATTTTTCATTGTAATACGGTAAACAAACATTATTTGTTTACACCAAACCACTTCAATTTCAACGACTTACCGAGTCTGGATTTAAACCGGGGACCAGCTGATTGCGTAATGGAAACAGACGAATCACATTTCATTGCAGGTTGGTAGCATGTAATGAAATTGTATCGGGTTCCAGCTGTTTCTAGGAATATTGTTGTAATAAACATATGTATAACCTCACAAAAGCGAAGTAGGATAGTGACTTATAAGTACGCATTATAATAAATTTGTTCAAAGTTAAAGATTTAATTTATTTGATTAGTTTGATGAAAAAATCGTACGTTAACACGTCCAGAAGGCATTTACCAAACGTAACTTAATATCATACACTATTACATATGGGCTGTCCGGCAAGGGCATGTTTATTATTTCAACACTGTAACGTTTTGGATTAATTAGTAGTAGTTAACCGAGCCTTGTTCGAACTAAACAGCTGTTTCAAAAGGGCTGCTTAACATTAATGTTCCTTTATTGGTCGGGTTCACGTTACATCCACCGTAAAGCGGTTTGTTTACGTTTTGCTAATCACGTGACTAATTTCAGACAATTTATTGGTGGGATTGGTCACGTGATAGGCAAAAACGTAAACAAACCGCTTTACGGTGGATGTAACGTGAACCCGACCATTGTATATACCTTTCGTTGTTATTCCGTTACCAAAATAGCAACCCATAAGACCAATGTTAAAAACTACGATTTTAAAACTTAAATTTAGACCAAATTAGATTCCCAAAAATGGGATTTAGGCTGTTTCTAAACTCTTTTTTGGATCAAAACACTCTTTAATACAAAGTTTAAGCAAAATCTACCCGCTAGACTTCGAGATCGTGGAACACACATCCCTTCAGACAGTGCTCGCATTATAATATAGTATTTATACAATATTTTAAAAGTTAAATTACACGCGCACAATACATCCGTAAATTTGTAATCCTCATAGTGTTAGGTTAGTTATCAAAATAATGAAAATAATAATGATAATTTCTTCAGCCACCGGGGCGTACTACAATTAAGGTATTTACAATAAAAAAAAATAGAAATGTTAATTTGTTTATTGTTATGTGTTATTTGTCATTTGTTATTTATTTGCATGTGACCGCCGTTGTTATAGGAATTTATACCCTACTTATTCAGTTGTTCAACTATTAATATTTTAATATCTTCATTCTTATAAACTTTTAGTACATTTAAAATGTTCTACTGACGATATCAATAATTCCGTATTTTGTTTTGCGAATGCTCATGAAACAGTAGAGAATTCGGTCATTTGATTATTTAATAACATCATCAAATATTATTTGTTGAATCGTTCAAGACAATTAGTAAATGATATCATGATTCAAACTATCAACCAGTTTGTGGTCAGCATTAAGTGAAGTAATAACTCGGTTCGGCGTTCAATGATCAAGAGCGGGGAATCACAGTTTACATAGGTATGTAGTTTATTAGTATATATCATTATTAGACGTAACTAAGAGTATTTCATTAATGAAAATCCTCCCGCTTTTAAATGTGTGATGCAAAACCCTTCCTGTAGTAGAAATAGATTTGTTTTATAATATTTTACTTTCATGTTTTAACCATCAATATTTGAGAATATATTTCAATAAATTGGTTTGTAATAGTTAATTATCCACTTGTGTAATAATTCGTATTTTAAAATGCTATATTTTCTAATCTACTGGTATGTACTTCAAATAAATCTATGTCATAAATTAAACTTTAATTTTAAGATTACAAACCTATTTTGGGAGATATTTCATTCACATCTGTAATTATTAAAAGTTTTTTTCACTGTAACAATGTCACCAAACATGTAAGTACAAAAAAACTTTTCATCGCTCCCGGATGACAGTTTTACGGTTTGCTGGTTTAACCATAGGATTGAATATTGGTTCAAGGAGCTCTTTCGCTATAAGTATTGACGGATTTGTTTATATTCAGGATGATTAGGACAAAAATATGGCAAATTTACTTATTACGCTATAGTATGAATTTAACTAAGCCACTACTTACTGGCTATAGGGTTAGGCTATACACATCAAACCTTTACATAAGTAACTTATAAGCGTTTATTCCTCACTTAGGAAAAAACAGTTAAATAAATATAGTAGCATTCAGTACTATAATTCACCAGTAACTGGCTACCGTTCAAAGCCGCATCATGTTTATACTGGAACTCACGGTTTGTACTTTGACAGTTGAGTCAGCTTTTTTATTACAAATAGAAGACTCATACACATGTTTTTTTAAGAAATCGTTAGAATGTACTCAGTGGTTATTCGCTTCAGTTTGAGGAAATTCCTGATTTTACATAAAAAAAACCTTCAACTTTAAATCTTCAACTCCATATTTAATATAAATCACCGGCAGACAAATCTAAGGATAGAGCTAGTCAATTTTTAATGAAATGGGAGAATCTTTGTATTGATTTCCAGCAAAAGAATTTATGAAAAATTCTTCAAAGAGATCGTTAGCGAATCTAAAGTGCCAATGATTGCACGATATGCATTTTGCGAACCTCAAGAGACTGTTACTTACTCTCACACACATTCTTCCCTCATTAACTGACGCATATAGTTTTATACGGCCTCTATGAATTCTTGTTTTGTAACACATCATATCTGAATAATTTACACAGTTTCCTAACGTTATGTCATCTAAAGCTTAAATTTGTCGCTGTATTTAAATGTGTTCTAAACCAATTATAAATTTCTTTTAAGAATCGCTGCTTTTTATAAAAATTTTCAAAACTAAACTATTTTGTGTTTAGCTAAATGACGATGCTTAATGAAATGGGACGATTCTTAATGAAATGTCATGGTTTAATTATGTTTAAAACCCTATTATATAATATGCACTTCTATACTTCTTTTTCATTAAAGAAATAAGGGGACGTGGGGACGTAGCCCCTTTCTAGCCGTAGGCGAGTCGCGTTTATAAACCCACCTGCTCATTAATTATTACATTTGTTATAACTTGAGATACAAAAAAATATTTTTCATAGCCTTGTCCTGTATGTTGAGAAATAACGTCGCAATATGTTACCACCCAGAGGCGTTAAAAACGCCAATGTTCGTGTTTCTGTTATAAAATTTCAATTATTATTAAATTTTAAACACAAAATATGTTTTACAATAGTTTTCTAATTTGAACTATTGATTTTATTTTTAAAAGATTGCATCTTTAATTGTTACAAGATGTCAACCTCATTGCTATAAATAGTTAATTTCACATATTAAATATAGACAAAATTTGACCATTACATTTAGTATACATACGACCGTCACGAGGAAAGTATTTGTTTTTTGGAATTTTTACTATCGTGTATAGCTAATCATATCCTGTAGTCCTGCAATGTTAATCAAACACCCTTGTATTAAACTTTACAAAAATATCCTGTAAAAACATATAGGCCTATGTAAATTTAAATAGATTTATTTTAAATTTGAACCAAACACTGTACATAATACAATATACAGTGTAATACAAAAGTTAATTTTAGAAATTCATCCTATTAGAAATGTGTTAAGTTAAAAATAAATTTCTTCAAAATTTCTGAAAATTGTAACTTTTTAGGTTAAATTCTATAAAATATTTTTTCCAATATCTGGTAAATTGTTTTATATGGTTGGGTTCAGATTACCAGATATTTGAAGAAATTTGTATAAAATTTAACCTAAAATCTTAGAATTATTATTAATAAATTATTATAATAATTTGAGAATATTTATTTTTAACCCGACATAGTTATAATAAGAAGAACTTTTACTCTGTCCAATGTATTATATACAGTACTTTGTTTTCCATTAAAAAAACAATCAACCGTTTTCATTACCTTGCCTACACATCAACCAGTGATTATTTGAGAACACCGAATGTTTCATTTTTGTTTGATTTATGACCTGAACATCATTTCTGTTGTTCGTCGATAGAGGAAGGCCGCAACTTACATTTGCCACACAAAATATTTTTCATTTTTATATTTTTATAACTGTAGCCTAAGTTACATTTAGTTAACAGAGTAAGTTTTACAGTAGAACATAACAGTAGAATACATAAGCCATTTATAAGTTTATGCATATTCTATGCATTAAAGAAATTCTCCAACATTTAAATTGGTTTATAGAGCTTTATAAGTTAGTATGTTGAATATTATTACATTATTTAAATTAATAAAAAATGTGGTGTCCATTACGGCTTCCTTTAACAAATAAAATAATTCGATAAGTTATCTGTAAACTTTCACATTATTGGCCAGGTAGGTACCATGTTTTGCAATCTTCTGTTGCGATAAATTTTCCAAGGAAGTCCAGCGCGCAGAGTTCTGAGGTGACGTGTTTCCATATTTCACTATAATCGCAAGCCTGTAATCTCGCGCAACAATAGAGGCCGTCTTTGACGTTTGCGGCGCGGCGCGGCGGAGCAAGGAAGCAATGTGAATGTACTGTAGTGCACGGTGCACGCAACGCGGGCGGTTATCAATGTTTATCAACAACACCCACTGCTGCCAACCTACTACATGTCCCGCCGCGGGGAAATGTGGGGAGAAATTAATTGTAAAGCTAGGTCTGTATGATATTGCATACTGTAATTTTTGTTATAGTATATTACCTATGATTATAGCTTTAGCTTTGAAATATTAAATTCTTTAACTTTTTTTTCTTCTTTTTTTTTTGGGGGGGGGGGGGTGATTTGTCAATTTTATTTTACTCAATAGTGTTTAATATGAAATTTTGTTTTATTTTGTGATGGAAACTCAGAAAAAAAAATGGTTCTTTAAAGTCCTTTACAGTCTTTACATAATAAGCCTTTTACATTTCCTTCAGCAGCTTGTCGGCGGACATCATAAAAATTTGTAGTTGGTCATAAACGGAACTTTATACTTCCTTTATTCCAGATTCAGTGTCCGATTGCAGTTCGATAAACTAGATAAACCGGTCAACCCCGTGGCCTCCGCATTGCTATTGCTAATTTCACTGAGCGGCGGGATTTCCCCGCGTCACCGTCGCCGGCACCACTGGCCGCGGTGTCAAGATGGCGGCGGTGGCGGGCGCGGGTGGCGGCGGCGGCGCGTGCGTGCGAGGCGGCGGTGGGCGGCGGGAGCGAGCCTCGGCCACAGTCAGTCTAGTGCGAGCAGCATCGATCGTGTGATGGCATGAGTCAGCCGAGCAACGAGCTGGTGACCCGCGTCAAGTCGCGGCTGGCGCGCCTGGGCCGCTCGGCGACCACGACGGCGTCCCCTACGGTGACGGGGGCGGTCACCGACAGCGCCGAGGAGGATCCCACGGGCACGCCGCCGGCCAAGACCACGCCGAAGCAGCTGCTCAGGCACATCCTGCACAAGAACCCTCCGGAGAGCAATGACAGCGACACGGAGAGCTTCTCCAGAGTGTCCGCCAGCGAGGAGGACTCGGACACGGAGCCGCGGCGGCGCCCGGCGCTGCACAAGAGCGCCACCCTGGCCGAGTGTCCCGAGCCGCCGGACCTGGGCCCCGACAACCTCCCCCTGGAGAGCATCCTCGAAAAGCTCGGCAACAGAATCAAGGAGCGCAGCGACAAGATGCACAAGGTGAGAGGCTGTGGTGGACCCGGTAGGGGATATGGGGAGAGCGCGACGGGACGAAGGGGTTAAAATTGCATTGCGATTCGTAAAACGATCTTGAAGTTAAAGAAACTTTCCACTCAAACTGCAGGTTCTAAAGTTCAGTTCTAGTTCTGTATTTATCTAGGTACCCTATAATAAATTCATAGCAGTTAGGATTGTTGGAAACACAAGCAACAAACTTTAAAGCAGTAGATGCGTAGTGAGTTTGCAGTGATTTAAATACTTAAAATAATACAGTATTTTGTAGTTGTAGAAACCGAATGCCGTAGTAGGCCTACTTACTTTGTTGTAATCCGACCCTAATTCCTTTTTAATACTCTTTAAGAGTAAATATATATGGTATGCTAAACATAATTCATATGTCTAATTCTAATAGCATTTGTTGCATCCCGTCCAATCATAAAACGTAATTGTTCATTACCCTGAATTTGCACCGATATGCTTATTACTGGATGAAGAAGCTATTTTCTCTTATCTTTAATTACACTATGAATCAGCAGAATCACCTTTGATTAATTTAAACTAGGGATCGACCAAAGATTAAGTTGATCTTGTGCCAATTAGTTTTAAAATGTTTTATAACTGAAACATCTATTCTTCCCGACTTGCTAGAATTTACAACACTTTGAAACTAAAAATAGTTTACTCGTAATCTATTTAACTTCTCGTAACTTATCTATTTAATCTATCGTAATTCATTTAATACGCTAAGGGCCGGTTTCTCGAAGCAAGTTTAAACCTAAAATCAAGTTTAAACCAAAATTGTCCATATGATTAACATTGAGTTAAACTAAGTTTTAGTTAAATGTGTTTGGAGAAACCGGCCCTAAGGGTTTTTTGTGTTGAGAACTCTTCCTACAATTTACAACCGATTTTCAAGTTTTTTGTGTCGTTGGATAGGGCTTGGTCTGTAGTTGGTCCGCCAAAAACGGATGAGAATCTGACTGAAAATAAAGGCGCTATCCACCATTGAAATCTCAAATTCCCCATTAAAATAACATTGGGATTGAATAAAGCATTTTAAAAATCTGTTAATAATCAGCTGTAAATATGTGTAGTTATTGGTATTATTGGTTTGTGTTATTGGTTATTGGTGTAGTTATGGTAGTTATTGGTATGTGACAACAGATATTCAGATTATTGGATTGGTCGGATGTCATTGATTTAGATCTAAAGTAGCACTTGTAGTGTGTTAAAATAAACTAGAGATCGCCTCCTGATCGAAATTCGATCACAATTTCAGCTGATCTGGATCCAAAAAGCTTAAAAACATTTTAGAACTAAAACATCTGTTTTTCCTAATTTTTTAGCAGTTGTTTTTACAACAGCTGTCTAATGATTCATTCAATTCTTCTTTCTGCATAACATTAACATTGGAGCTTTGAAAGCCTGTGGGGCGTAGCCCTTGAGTCTGATGTAAATTAGAATATGATTCTGCTCATCTACAGGATTGATTAGCATACCTTTCTAACGGTATGCTCGGATTTATCCTACGATGACACGAGCTGGGAAAAAAGGAGGAAATGAAACATGCTTGCATATTAATACATAGATTGATCGATTTAAAGCAACACGTATACTTGTTATATAAAATCAGGGCTATATTATTTACGATTTTCAGAACTGAATCTTAAGTTATATGACTTTCAGATAGCTTGATAACTTCATAATTTAACAACAAAAGTGCCTATCTAAAGAAGCATTTGGAGCAAACATTTGGAGCAAACTTTAACTAGAACATAAGAGTTTCTAAGACCATTTTTTTTTTTTTTTTTTTTTTTTTTTTTTTTTTTTTTTAGAAAGAGGTGGGGTAG